>OY992879.1:109432320-109577483 GCA_963921405.1 Cepaea hortensis
ACATACGTTGTAACATATCATCCTTGACCTGAGACCTACATACATTGTAACATATCATCCTTGACCTGAGACCTACATACATTGTAACATATCATCCTTGACCTGAGAGCCTACATACGTTGTAACATATCATCCTTGACCTGAGAGCCTACATACATTGTAACATATCATCCTTGACCTGAGACCTACATACATTGTAACATATCATCCTTGACCTGAGACCTACATACATTGTAACATATCACTCTTGACCTGAGACCTACATACATTGTAACATATCATCCTTGACCTGAGAGCCTACATACATTGTAACATATCATCCTTGACCTGAGAGCCTACATACATTGTAACATATCATCCTTGACCTGAGAGCCTACATACATTGTAACATATCATCCTTGACCTGAGACCTACATACATTGTAACATAGCCTCCTTGACCTGAGAGCCTACATACATTGTAACATATCATCCTTGACCTGAGAGCCTACATACATTGTAACATATCATCCTTGACCTGAGACCTACATACATTGTAACATATCACTCTTGACCTGAGACCTACATACATTCTAACATATAATCCTTGACCTGAGACCTACATACGTTGTAACATATCATCCTTGACCTGAGAGCCTACATACATTGTAACATATCATCCTTGACCTGAGACCTACATACATTGTAACATATCATCCTTGACCTGAGACCTACATACATTGTAACATATCACTCTTGACCTGAGACCTACATACATTGTAACATATCATCCTTGACCTGAGAGCCTACATACATTGTAACATATCATCCTTGACCTGAGAGCCTACATACATTGTAACATATCATCCTTGACCTGAGAGCCTACATACATTGTAACATATCATCCTTGACCTGAGACCTACATACATTGTAACATAGCCTCCTTGACCTGAGAGCCTACATACATTGTAACATATCATCCTTGACCTGAGAGCCTACATACATTGTAACATATCATCCTTGACCTGAGACCTACATACATTGTAACATATCACTCTTGACCTGAGACCTACATACATTCTAACATATAATCCTTGACCTGAGACCTACATACGTTGTAACATATCATCCTTGACCTGAGACCTACATACATTCTAACATATCATCCTTGACCTGAGACCTACATACGTTGTAACATAGCCTCCTTGACCTGAGGGCCTACATACATTATAACATATCACTCTTGACCTGAGACCTACATACATTGTAAAATATCCTCCTTGATGGCGATTCGAACAAAATATCACTGGATCGACAAGCTAGCACGCTAGCTAGTATATGATCAATCAATTTAATGTACAGACAACAATGTGCCTTATCGTTGACGTTAAGAACCCCCCCCCCCCACCGTGAGAGAGAGAGAGAGAGAGAGAGAGAGAGAGAGAGAGAGAGAGAGAGAGAGAGAGAGAGAGAGAGCTAAAGCTACCTCAAATCAATGTCTAGATATACTCGCACATCACACAATTAGAATCCATATAATTGTATAACATCATTAATTACTTCAATTTGTTGAATACTAGAAACAAAAATAAATGTAGTCATACAATTTCTTCTCCACTCGTGAAAAATAACATAAATCTAATAATGCTGTCTACCCCTCTCCTGTTCGTCCCCCGGGAATTTCGGATTTTTTTTTTTAGCGCCATATCTAATCGTACTAATTGAGCCTCTCGCGAGTTGCCGAGAACGCTGGGTTCTAAATCCAATCAGCGGATTCCCTGGCAACCTACTCGCCTGTCAATCAAACAAGGATGATGCCCTATTTATCACTGAAATTTCGGAATTTTCCCCTCTTCCCCTTTTCCACCCCCTCCCTCTCCACCACGAGGACGTGAATGAGTTTGATTTCGCTTGCTTTCCACCCCTTTTCCTCTCCCTCTCTTCTTCTTCGTCGCCTCTCCTCCCGTTCTCGGCGTTGTCGCGGCTAACAAAAATGTTCGTGCTCCGCTCGATACATTTGTAACTGCGAACGGGAACATGGAAATGTGTGATGAGCATCTTGGTGATAGATGTAAAACCGGCGTGGGTACATGAATAAAACAATACATAATCAATACATCAACGACTGATAGCGGAGAGGGTAGAGCCGAGGAGGCTCTTATTTGCAATAGTGCATTGAAGACTAAATCCCCACTGCCGTGTCTCTTACCTTACAGTGGAAGATAGGTTTGTATATTTCAATGACTATAAGGGCTAGGCTGACGGTATCACAGCTACTGGTAGGGTCGCCCGTGCCGGACAGGTCAAAGGATAGGAGCCAGACGTAGAGAGACACAAACCTGCTGCCTTGTAGGTAGACTGGGAACAGTCAAAGACTAGGGAAAGCAAAGCGAAAATGCTTGTGGAAGTCCGATGTACTGAGCCACAGCCTTGACGAAACAATGCGACAGCATTCATTTTATGATGAATACTATTCAACCTCTGTCTCTTCTGTTTCTTGTTGTCCTGCTTGTTCTTGTTCGTCTTCTTGTTATTGTTCTGCCTTTTCCCCTCCAGTAGAGTATGGGCCTTCAACCATCTCATGTCAAACTCTAGTATCTGTTGCGGTATCTTGTAGTTTAGACTACACCAGCGCACCCCTCATCCCCCCCCCCCCCCCAATTACTCACCCCGTCTCCAATTCTCATACCCGTGTGGTTATGTCTCCCTACGCCGTGAGTTCCTGACGCGGGATTTTCTAGCTATGCTGTTGACTGTTATCACAGCGCTTGTCGTTCCAGCGTGTCTTCCCCATCTTTGCATTTAAATGACAATGTCTGGTTGCCTCTACGAGCGAATGCCAGGCCAGTTTAGTTCTCGCATTGTGCGCAAACATGTCTACCAACAGTCCGTTAAACTGCCATACATGGACTCTTATCTTCATTAAACGAGAGGATATTCCTTAGAAATGACATGAAATATTTGAGAAACACTGCCGACTTCACACGAGAAGACAGAATGGGGGGGGGGGGGGGAAGAAATGACATTAGAAATATCATTGTCGCTGGACCGAGCAATCTAATTTGTAGGAGCAACTTATAACATGATTAAGACATATTACGCAGGACTTTTGAGAGATCTGTTTGCGTTGATTTACATTGATGCACAAGTTATGAGCACCTGCGGTTCAGAAAGCGATAGCAAAACTGAACTAACAGTGCCTAGTAAATCGAAAACAGCCAACAAATGTTGGGGTGGACTACAGATGGGTTGATTCTGCCAAGCGTATATAGTATTACAGATGGATTGATTCTGCCAAGCGTATATAGTACTACAGATGGATTGGTTCTGCCAAGCGTATATAGTACTACAGATGGATTGATTCTGCCAAGCGTATATAGTACTACAGATGGATTGATTCTGCCAAGCGTATATAGTACTACAGATGGGTTGATTCTGCCAAGCGTATATAGTACTACAGATGGATTGATTCTGCCAAGCGTATATAGTACTACAGATGGGTTGATTCTGCCAAGCGTATATAGTACTACAGATGGGTTGATTCTGCCAAGCGTATATAGTACTACAGAGGGGTTGATGTTGTCAAGCGTATAAGTACTACAGATGGGTTGATTCTGTCATGGGTATACAGGACTACAAATGGGTTGATTCTGTCATGCGTATACAGTACTACAGATGGGTTGATGTTGTCAAGCGTATAAGTACTACAGATGGGTTGATTCTGTCATGGGTATACAGTACTACAGATGGGTTGATTCTGCCAAGCGTATATAGTACTACAGAGGGGTTGATGTTGTCAAGCGTATAAGTACTACAGATGGGTTGATTCTGTCATGGGTATACAGGACTACAGATGGGTTGATTCTGTCAAGCGTATACAGGACTACAGATAGGCTGATTCTGTCATGACTATACAAGACTACATACAGATGCGTTGATTCTGTCAAGGATATACAAGACTATAGAAGGGTTGATTCTGTCATGGGTATACAGGACTACAGATGGGTTGATTCTGTCATGGGTATACAGGACTACAGATGCGTTGATTCTGTCAAGGATATACAAGACTATAGAAGGGTTGATTCTGTCATGGATATACAGGACTACAGATGGGTTGATTCTGTCATGGATATACAGGACTACAGATGGCTTGATTCTGTATATATGTGTTCGCGCGCGCGCGTGTGTGTATTTATATACACACACACATACTTATGTTTATGTGTATGGGAATCATGTGATGATTTCATGAGCCTATATCTATGAAACGAGAAATATTACCACGACTTTGTGACCCTGGCATTCCTGATTGGAACCACCTCAGTAAACTAGGCAACTATTACATGAATATAAGAAGAGGGCCTCCCCGATGTGTCTCCACCTTGTCGCGATGGAGGGGGGGGGGGGGCTTTGCGTGTTCCATCCCAATGACTCCAAGAGCTAAGCCGTGGTCTGCTCCTGCCTTCCCTTGAGGGTCGACCGTGATGTCTTTGACCGTTCTCCCTTGACCAGCTCAGATGTGAGCGACACCACAACATATTCTCTCGAAAACTCCAGGACGGTTAATGTAACAGAGGAAGGGGTGTTGGTAGTGTTTAGGTGGGAAATACTACAGCACGATTGAGCATCGGGGTCGAATGAGAGGAGAGATGCTCAATTCGTGACGTGGTTTGTTGTCAAAGGGGGAGTTACCATCAAGATACCGAGCAGAAAGGGTGCCACACTAATTCCAGCGGTCATCAACATGAATAAAGTATATTTGTAAAGATCATCCGCCAGACTCCACTCATGTTATGAGTTATCAGTTGAGTTGACTTCGTTACATAAGCGAAATGGTGCCGTGACCAGGATTCGAGCCTGGTATAACGAGAAGTCATGCCGTATAACATCGCGGAGGCCAAAAACTAAGACGATGATCCGTGCTCCGTTTGTCTCAGTCGCCAGAAATAATTTCGGCACGCTTTTGAACAACCATTGAATGTAACAAGACGCAGTGAAAGAAAAAAAATGGCCAATAACATATCAGCGAAAAATACAGCGACCAAAAGCCCGCCCAGGGGTGGTCGTCTGTAAGTGTTTTTCAAGACTGCTGCTGGCTGTCAAAATTTTGCTGGCGTCAGGAGAAAAGTTTCACTGGCCATAACGAATTGCGACACCTGAGATCGTTATCAAACCGGCGAGCGTCAACTGTGGACACCATACTTGGCGATTCCTCTTATCCGTTCATCTAACGGATGTGTCAGAAGTTGTCCTGAAGGTCAAGCCGTCTAACCGATATCTCGAGCGAGCAGGAGTTCAGCCTCAATGTAATAGGTTTCGTTCTGAACGCTAACAACTGAAAAAAAAGAAGATCGAGACAGCAAGTAAATAAGGCATTACTTCATGGATTGCCTAATGTTTTGTTGACGAGTCAGACTATCTCGGGGCTCCACTGCAGTTGAGATCCGCTCGCTATCTCAAGACATCGATGAGGTACCCCACCCGGGGTGAAGTCAGAAGCCAGAAGACTGGTCGGGACCCTACCACGGGTTGAAGTTTAGCCAGGCATCCCAAGAGACGAAGTTACCTGGGAGAGGAGACAGACTACCTGAACTCCGCTACCTGAACTCCGCGACTGAATTTCAGCTGACGCAGAATCCTAGTATTTGAGTAACCTGAGAAGAGCGAACGAACTGTCTGAGGCGCGATTGGGTTCAACTACTACAGCGTTGAGTGTAATCTGACGGCGAGTCTAGGAAAATACGTCGTGCTGGGATCGAGAAACAGAAGTACGTAAATTTATAAACCTGATAACTGATTGAACTGTTCTTAAGAAATAAGTGATTTGATTTGTGTTTCTTAAATTAGGAAATTACGATTGTGAAGTTGTTTGCTTGCTCTGTTTAAGTACATTTCAGCATGGCGGAACAAGACACCTTGGCACAAGTTTTGACGGGGGTAGGAACAGCAGTAGGCAGACTTAATATGGTTATTAAACAACAAGGAATGGCAACAGAAATTGTGAGGTTTAGTGGACAGGCTAGAGACTTTAAGAAATGGGTCACTTCCATAGAAAAATATGCGTATTTGGTCTCAGCAACAGATGAAGAGAGAATGAGACTGGCTTATCAGACGGCAACGGAACCGGTTTCGGATCATATAAGAAGAAAGTTAGAGGCTAGAGTAGATGAGACATGGGAACAATTCAAGGAAGACCTAGCACGGAAGTATGCGGAAATAACGGATCCACAACATGCATTTTCGGTGTTGAGACAGGCTAAACAAAACAACGGAGAGACGGTACAATTGTTCAGCGATAGATTAATTAACCTGGCTGAAGAGGCATTCTTAGGACAGAATGTACGAGGAGAAGAAGTGGAGAGGATGTTAGTCGGCATTTTTGTGGATGGCATAAAATCCGATGGATTGAAATTTAAGTTGATGAGGGAGAACCCTGAGAGGTTGTCACAGGCTGTAGATATTGCAGTACAAGAAGAAAATTTGAGACGAAGGTTTAGATTGAGAACAGGAAGAGAAATAGGAACTAATCGAGAAGATAGAGTTGAGGAGCCCATGGAAATAGGACAAACAAGGTTCGGATGGAATAGGAGGAGAGGTGTACAGATGGTACAAGGCAGAAATAGAAATGAGTATGAGGAAAGGAGACAAATGAGGTATCCTACAACTGGGACGGTAGGTAACACAAATAACACAAATATAGTCTGTTATTCTTGCGGTCAGCGGGGACACATGGCTCGTTTTTGTGGAAATAGGCGTGTCCAATCGAATACACAGAGTAGAAATGGCAATAGGTTAAATAGGAATGTAGAAGATAGACACAGAAATTTCACAGGTACAAGAACAACGCAGAAAAACCGGCGCCCTACCTATTGAATGGGACCTGGAGTAGGAAGGGAAATAATAAGGTTCCAAGGTTTAAAGAATACGTCAATAACAGGTATACTAGGACGAACAGAGAACATTTTCAACTAGATGAAGTCAAGCAGTTTATAGAAAATAAAACAGATTATAGTTCTTGTATTATAGAAGTAGGAAAGTATAGAATTCGTACATTAATTGATTCGGGAGCTCAGGTTAGTGTAGTAAAAGAAAGTTTTCTATACAGAATAGTGAGAAATTGTAGGATATTTAGGAGTCATAATAATCTTCACTCCGTTACGGGACAGAATTTACAAGTAATTGGGCAAACGATGATAAATTTCAAACTAGGAGGGGTCAACGTAAGACATCTTTTTCATGTAGTGAAAGATTTAAATAGAAACATGCTGTTAGGAAGAGATTTTTTGATAAAAAATGGAGTAAGACTTTTCTTTGATTTACACAAATTAAAATTTAAGGACGTCTATGTAGATATGGAGGAAGACATGCATATATCAGCACTAGTGAGAGTTAAAAGGTCCACGACGTTAAAGCCACAGTCGATTAATTTGATACAAGTAAAGCTGAAGAGAAACCCATATTATGTAGCAGGAGACACAGTCAGAGTCACTGAATTACAAGAAGAAGTAATTGATGAACCTGGTTTGGAAATTCCGGATGGAATAATAGCGTTAGATAAACACTTAACCTTTCCAGTTATGGTGATTAACAACACAGGTAGAGAAATTAAATTATACAGAGGGTGTGTAGTAGCAAAACTAGAACGTAACGTTAGTGAAATATTGGCAACAGATAGAGTAGAAATGCCGGGAACTAGTTGTTCACAATCTTCTAGTGAAAGAAGTAATAACAGACGCGGACGCGGAAGTAGAGGAAACACACGAATGGATGAATTGATCCATCCATTCAAAAGAAATACAGCACAAATACATTCAATAGATAAAAAGACAAGAGAACAGGAATTGTTGGCACAGTTAAAGACTTCACCAGAAAATAAAGAAGTGTTGGAACAGTTTATAAAGGAGAATCAGGATGTGTTTGCAATTAGTGATTTAGAGTTAGGTAAGACAAAAACGGTAACAATGGAGATAGATACGGGAGACCATCCGCCGATTAGCTTAAAACCATATAGAACTCCCTTAAGAAATAGAGAAATTGTAGAAAAGGCAATAGAAGAAATGTTGAAAGCAGGGATAATCACAAGATCAAAATCAGAGTGGTCATCTCCGGTGGTAATTGTAGCCAAACCTGATGGTTCGAGTCGATTCTGTTGCGACTATCGGGCGTTGAACAAAATTACTAAAAATGTAGCATATCCACTGCCAGTGATAGATGATATTTTGAGGTTGCTTAATGGCGCTACATTTTTCACGACGTTGGACGCAAGAGCAGGATTTTGGTGTATCCCGATGTCAGCAGACGCGCAAAGGAAAAGTGCTTTCTGTACTCATATGGGTTCTTATGAATTTTTACGTATGCCTTTTGGAGTCAAAACTGCGCCATATCACTACATGCTCTTAATAAATGAAGTATTAGAAGGTATGCAAAGGTTTGCACTAGCCTATATAGACGATATTCTGATTTTTACGACAGGAGATGTAGCTGATCATTTAAAACATATTAGATTGGTATTCGATAGATTAAGGGTACATGACGTTAAATTGAAACTTAGTAAGTGCCAGTTTTTAAAGACAGAAACAAAATATTTGGGTTATATTATAAATAGAGACGGAATAAAACCAGACCAGGAAAAGATAAAGGTTATTAAGGAGTTACCTCCTCCAACTAATGTTAAGGAAGTGCGTGCGTTTATAGGAATTTGTGCATATTATAGGCGGTTTGTCCCGGCGTTTTCAAAGATAGCAGAACCTATTACAAATTTAACAGGCAAATACGCTAGATTTAAGTGGGATGATGAGTGCCAAAAAGCGTTCGAATATTTAAAAAACAGCTTAACACTGGTACCATTATTGACGCATCCAGATTTAAACAAACAGTTAATACTGTACACAGATGCTTCGGACAATGCAATAGGAGCATGTTTGGTTCAACCATATGAAGGAAAAGAGTCTGGAATACCAGGGGTTAAAAATGAAAGGCCAATTTACTTCTTATCTCATAAACTTAGCAAATCTCAACGCAAATGGACGACTATTGAAAAAGAAGCGTACGCCATTCATTATGCCCTTCAGAAACAAAATTACTACTTACATAACGCAAATTTTGTTATTAGAACTGATCATATGCCTTTAAAGTCTTTTTTAGAAGCTCCAGTGCAGAACAGGAAAATACAGACGTGGGCATTGAATTTACAGGGATACAATACGAAAATTGAGTACATTCCAGGTAGGATTAACACATGCGCTGATTTATTATCTAGGATTCCCTATCCACAGTCGTCAGGTGACACAGAAGATGAAGGAGAACCAGAGATTGACGATCGAAACTGGCAAGTAAATATTTTAGATTCTGCCATAATAAATGGAGAAGATTTTGAGAGTTTACCGTCGGATCAGGAGGCTGAACATGGACTGGAAGAAGACCCACGTTTAGCACAGTTTAGTATGAAAGAAGAACAGGAATTAGATCCAAAAGTCTTACAAATAAAACAGAAATTAAGTGAAATGGAGGAGAACAAATATAAGAAGAATTTTTTGGTTTTACAAGAGGATGGACAGTTATACTATATGTGTGAAAGGAACGAACAGCTAAGGAAATATATCCCAAAACATTTAGAAAATGAAGTTTTAAAAGCTTATCACAATGATAATGGACATCTCGGGCGGGATAAATTGGTGAAAGCACTTACGAGTAAATATTATTGGCCAAACTTATTTAGATCTGCTTGTAAATATGTGGATACGTGTGAAAGATGCAGATTAAGAAATATGAAAACAATTAAGTGTCCTTTACAAGATACAGATATTCCTCAGTTCCCTATGCAGAAAATCAGTTTAGATATATCGGGTCCTCACCCTAGAACATTGTCAGGGAATGTATATTTAATTCATATAGTAGACGTTTACAGTCTTTGGCCGGAAGTTTATGCAATTCCAGATAAGAGCGCTGATACTGTCATTAATATTTTTTTACAGGAGTTTGTACCAAGATTTAGTTGTCCACAGATTATACTCACAGATAATGGTAGAGAATTTGTGAATAAGAAGTTTGAAAAATTGTTGAAGGATTTAAATATAAAACATGTAAAGACCTCATACTATAGACCTTCTTCAAATGCTAGGAACGAACGACAACACCGTACGTTATATGATATTATAGCAAAGATTGTGGATGAACATGAAAAAGACTGGGATTTATTTTTGGGACCAGCGCTTAGCGCCATACGTACAAATCAAAATGTGAGCACAGGCTTTTCACCATTTTATTTAATACACGGGAGAGAACCAGTGTTACCAATAGATAATCTCTTAAAACCAAGACGGAAGTATATGGGAGAAGACTTTCAGGAGACCATTATACAAGAAATGCATAAAGCACATATGAGGTTGAAAAATAATATAAGTAAAGTTAGAGAAAGACAGAAAAAGTACAAAAACCTGAATACAAAGTTACAGGAGTTTAAAGTAGGAGATAGAGTGTATTACAAAAAGCATAGAAGGAACTCTAAGTTTGATGATCGTTGGGTCCCAGGTTATTATGTCATAGAAAGGCTAGGTAATGTGTCGTATAATATTAAGAACCAGGTGACGGGACATGTGGCAAGGGCACACGTGGAACACTTAAGAAGAGATGATGATGAGAAGGAAAATGATAATTATAATAATAATTATTGTTCAGACACCGGATACTTAGATGAACGAGTCGTTAGGGGAACTACAATAACCCCAGCTTTTAGAAAAGATCCGACACACAAGTTAAAAACGGCTTCAGGTTACGATGATACTCAAGAACAAACAATACCGAAAACGATAGTAGGAGAAAAGTTGAATGAGACCCATTGTGATAGTATAGAGTCTATGGAAGAAGAAGTAAGTGCTCCATTTAAAAATACTAGACAAGCAACAAAAAGAAGGATGGATAAACAAAGAGAAAGAGAAGTGAAAAGACAGAGGAGAATTAGAGAGTATTCAACAAGTGGTGAAGAAATGCCTTTACTAGAAAGATCCTTAAGAAATAGTGATAGACAAATTAGATGGGATATTGAACGGAAGAGATTAGCGGCTGCTAACGAGAAAAATACAGATGAAGAAGAAGAAATGGATGAGAAATCAGAGTCAAGTAGTAGTATGGAGGAGGATGATAGATTATACGGGGAGGATGATATTGATATAGAGATAGCATTGATACAGAGAAACTTGGAGTTGTTGAAGAAGTGGAAACGTAGGAGATAAATTGATAGAAAATATTGCAGATTGCAAGATGTAAGTTTCAGGCTGTAAGGAAAGAGATACCTGATGAAGTGTGTGAGACGGTGGAAATGGAAAAGGCTTCTGTTGGTACTTTTTATAAATGAGCTGGAGGAATAGTCAAGCAATGGATGTAGGTTCGACTGAGATATATATATATTTTTGTTCTCTCAGTGACGGAATTGCTGGTTGTTTTGGTTTCTTATTGGATGGATAAGTTAATCAATGGTACAGCAGGTAGTTATACTATATAGTAAATAGACAAGTTTTTACTGGTGCTAGGAATATCGTGGTGTATGGTAATGATTAAGTAGTTATAGGAATTTGTCCACAAGAAGCAATTGGGGAGTAGATAATACGGCCATTGATAGTTAAAGGCTTATACGAAAAGAACAGATATTGTTTTAAATTAGAATTTGGTCTGTAAATAACAGATATAGATATATATAGACCTGGCGGTGAATGGTTTTAATTTCCTGCTTATAAAAACAATAGAGTGACTTGGTTACTTTAAGTAGATAATTATATGTGAGTTATAATTTTTTTTGAAGAACTTCTCTTTAGCGAGAAGACACTTGTGTTATTGAGTCTGAGTTTGTAATGCTTAATATATAATATGTTTTTTTTTCTTTGCTTAATTTGCTTTTGTAACATGATTGTTGTTACTTAATTTTAGAATAGGGTTATTGTGTTCTTAGACTTTTACGTACAAACTGTTGGTCCGTAAAAGAGACCAATGGTGTTAGGTAGTATTAGAAAATTTTATTTTGGTTTGATAAGATGCATGTTGTATTATTTTAAAATCTGTTTTCTTTGAATGAGTTGGGGGGATATCTTGTTTTGACTTTATTTCGTTTAAGTTAATTAAGTTGTTTGGTGTATTAGGTTACATAGTTATAAATTTAATTAAGTAAGTTAATTTTCAAGTAGTTATGGTGTTGGCTGGAATAAAGAAAATAATATGAGGGCTAACAGAGAGACACATACTGAGGGCTAATAGAGAGACATGTAGATAGTCGTAATGAAGAGGTTCTTATGGATATGAAATGTTAGAAAATAGGAGCTACATTAAAGTCAGCATTATAGGAGGGGGGAGACTGTGAATGGCAGCATATAAATTGGAGTGTTTATATAAATATTATGAGAAGTGAGGGGAAAAGAAATAGGTGCTGTGAAAAACCAGCGTTAATTAAATTGATAATGTTCATAGAATATGAACATTGGCTCATGGTGAAAGGTGAGGTGACGGAAATATGGACAAGATTGTGGATGGCAATATAAAGGTTATATATATATAAATGTTGAGAAAACGTATGTCAACTTGGTTTATAGAGAACAAAGATTTATTTTCATACGTATTTTGAAAAAAATTGTTGTACAATTTTTTTTATTGGCAAGGGAGGTAAATGTGGTTGTGTGGACTATGCATTGCTTTATGTAAATGTGATCACGTTGTCTTTTCATCCTTTATGCTTATCACTGGGTGCGCACCCCTTCTTTGTTTTTTCTAAGTACGTTGTTGTTCTGGTTGTCTTGTGTTGTGAGCATGCGAGGGATTTTATAATGCCATGTGTACAATAACGATTATATGAACTATTCTTCTTATGATATGTATATTTGATACAGAAACGAGCCAAGAAGGGACCAGAAATATATATATATATAGTGGATGACTATATAGTTTGAAGAAATAGATTTAGTTACTTAACATAAAGTGCTTTGGGGAGGTTTGGGAACTGTAGGAAAGACTGTTTGGTTTAAAAGAGTTACCATACCTGGTATGATATATTGTACAAAGCAAAATCGAAGAAATAGTTTATAGTAGGTTACTAGGGTGACAATATGAAAGGGAAGAAGGTTAGAGGAAATGTGGGAGTTAAAGGAAAAGAAGGAATAGAGTAAGAGAGTTGGGGATAAAGAATTTTTCCTTTAGAGGAAAAATTCTTTAGTAAACATAGGGAGGTGTAACAGAGGAAGGGGTTTTGGTAGTGTTTAGGTGGGAAATACTACAGCACGATTGAGCATCGGGGTCGAATGAGAGGAGAGATGCTCAATTCGTGACGTGGTTTGTTGTCAAAGGGGGAGTTACCATCAAGATACCGAGCAGAAAGGGTGCCACACTAATTCCAGCGGTCATCAACATGAATAAAGTATATTTGTAAAGATCATCCGCCAGACTCCACTCATGTTATGAGTTATCAGTTGAGTTGACTTCGTTACATTAACCTGACCAAAAACGCCCGCCGAAGTCGGATGTACAGGCCTAAGGGTGGCAAATTAAAACTGGCACAACGCAAAAACGTCCGAGTGAAATGTCTTACGTGCCCGGAACAGCTCTGACTATCTAGTTTTCCGAATGTCCTTGTGTCCCGAACAGTTCTGACTAGCTAGTTTTCCGAATGTCCATCGTGCCGGAACGGCTCTGACTATATATGTCTTACGGGCACAAAGGACAGCACATGTCCGTATCGAAAGCTCGCTGAGTGGATACTGTCTGCAGACCGGCCTGGTTTGTGCGGAGAGCGGCCCGTAGCGAACGTCATGCACAATATATTGAAGTGAGGAATTAAAGCAGCCATGAGCAGGACGTGGCTATTCCCTCGGTGAACCCAGCACCAGAGCACTATGTGCCTGTTCTGCAACTATGGAAGCCTCCCTTGGATGGCGGATAATACCAATGAACTGTCCCTGCCTTCCATTGAGGGCTGATCGTGAAGTATTTGACCGTTCTAACTTGACCAGCTGGGATGTGGACGACACTACAAAAGTGAGAGTTCCCCAGAAATGCTAACCTGGCCAAAAAAGCACGCAAAAGTCGGATGTGTTGGCGTAAGGGTCTAGGCCCATGGGTGCATAACAATAGACTGCAAATACATCTGGAAAAAAAAAACACTCCAGATGAACGCAGAAGAAGAAGAAGAAGAAGAAGAAGAAGAAGAAGAAGAGGTGACATGCTCAATGCATGAATGGGATGAGACATGTCTTGCAGACACGAGAGAGGGATGTCTGTATCATTTATCTATATGTGGATATTAGTCACATCCAATCACTGGAGTGATAACCCACAAAATAAGAAGATCCAGCTAACCTACACATGTGAAATAATCCCGTCCCCTTTTCCTTTCACCCCATTTTTTATGAGGATGGGTACATATTTGAGTTCGTGTTTGTAACAGATGAGGGTTGTGGTCAAGTGGCCTACAGGGTGTGCCAAAACGGGGTAACTCAAAAGCATGAGTTGTGCAATCCTCAATGAATGAGGAGAGTCTTCACCTTCATACTGCATGGAAGAGCAGAGGACGGTTCATCACAATTTGTCACTCAGAATGACCCAGTGCCACCATGGGAATGAAGCTAGGTTACAAACCCTATAACCTTAGTGACCACCAACGGCCAATAGCTTAGACTAAACTGGAATCAACAGTTAATAAGATTAACCATGTTTTATCACAACTAACCAGGAAGATGAACTATTGTTATCAGTAATTAAATTAGCCAAAGACACAAGGACAGTCCTATTTAGCTCGATTAAACCAGAACTTTAAGATAGTCCATATGTAAATGCTGTGTATATGCTGCGAACAGTTATTGAACGTGCTTTAGAAGTAAACAAGGATATACATCTTTGCTTTATTGACTACACAAAGGCTTTTGATAGAGTAAGACATGTCAACATTGTGGATTTGCTTGCAGATCTACAAATTGATGGGAAAGACATTAGACTTATAAAAAACATATATTGGAAACAACAAGCTGCCATAAGAATTGATAATGAAGTAGGACAATACCAACCTATTAAGAGAGGTGTTAGGCAGGGATGTGTAATGTCTCCAGATCTTTTTTCCTTATACAGTGAAAATATTTTCAGAAATGTAGAAGACCTAAATGGAATCAGCATTGGAGGACGAAACATAAATAACATTAGATATGCAGATGATACAGTATTGATTGCAGACAATGCACAGGATCTGCAACAATTAGTAGACGCTGTGGTTGTACACAGTGAGCAGCTGGGGTTGGAATTAAATTGTAGGAAGACACAGGTTATGGTCGTCACTAGGAAGAACGAAGTACCACAATGTAATATACAAGTAAATGGGAATATTCTTCAACAAGTGAATCGGTTCAATTATCTCGGAACAGTCATAACATCTGATGGCAGATGCCTTGAAGAGATTAGAACAAGAATCGCCATTGCGAAAGTAGCCTTTAGCAAGATGAAAAACATTCTGACCAATAAAATGATGTCAATTGAAACGAGAAAAAGAGTGTTGAGGGGATACATAGAGCCTGTTATTTTGTATGGATGTGAAACTTGGACAATGTGCAGTCAAGCTGAAAAACATCTGATGGCTGCAGAAATGTGGTTTCTGAGGAAAATGCAAAGAATACCATGGACAGATAGAAAAACCAATGACCAAGTACTACAAGAGACAAATGAAAATCGTAGATTGATTAGAGAAATTAGACGTAGACAGTCAAAATTTTTTGGACATGTTATGAGAATAAATGGACTGGAGAACTTGGTGACAGCTGGCAAGATCGAGGGGAACAGACCAAGAGGAAGACCGAGAGGAAAATACCTGGATGGCTTGGCCACATGGCATGGACGAGACAGGAACACTGAGCTGATCCACGACTCTGGTGATCGAGTGAAATGGCGAATCATGACCGCCCACGCTTTCCGGCATGGCACATGATTGATTGATTGATATGTTATTCCATCCATCCATCCATTGGCACCTTGCCGTCTTGACAGACGATAGTTTGTGCTTTAAAAAGGCATAATAACTTTTAACTATGGCGGTAGCGAGTGTGACTGATAAGGCCAATTTGCGCTGTAAATGTCCGTTCACAGTGGGTGCATCTGAACACGTGGTCATTTCCACCATCATGCACCATCTTACGTCTCAAACGCTTGGTGTGTGACTTTTCTGCAATAATTTTCTCCTTTGACTTTATTCCATTTCTGATATTTGCCCTCCATGCAACACGTTCAGCGGCGACTTGCTCCCAATGTGCATTTTCAATGCCTGTATCAATCATGTCCCGCTTACACACATCTTTGTATCGTAGTAGAGGCCGACCCTGAGATCTCTTACCCATCTGTAATTCACCAAAAAAGATATCCTTTGGTATTCTACCATCATCCATCCTCCTAAGATGTCCTATCCATCTAAGTCTACGAAGACTGAGCATGGAATAAACTGTCACACAACCTGATCTTTCCAATACTTCAGTATTTGTGATTTTGTCTTGCCACTTAATACCAAGAATTCTTCGCAGACACCGCATATGAAAGCTGAGTAAGTTGTCCAGGTTTCACTGCCATAGAGAAGAGTACTAAGGACACAGGCTTGATAGACAAGGACTTTTGTTTTGGCAGTAAGCTTCCTGTTCTCCCAGACTCTTTTTCTTAACCTGTTCATTGTTGTTGCTGCCTTACCAATCCGGATGTTGATTTCCTGATCTAGGGATAATTTGCTATTTACCACTGATCCTAGATATGTAAAATGGTCTACTATCTCTAGTTCGGCGTCGTCAATAAAGATTGATGGTACCCCATGTGCAAAACCAAATTCAGAACAAGCATTGGAGAATGCAGATAGTAGACATTGCAATTCTTCCTCAGAGTGGGTCGTAACTGCAGCATCATCTGCAAAAAGCAACTCTCTGATCAGTACACTCTTAATTTTGGTCTTAGCCTTCAATCTCTGAGCATTGTAGAGGCCGCCATCTGAGCGTGAGTGAATGTATATACCACCATCCTGATCACAAAATGCATATTTCAGTAGAAGTGAAAAGTATATTCCAAAGAGGGTGGGAGCTAGTACACAACCTTGCTTAACTCCACTCTTGATTTCATATTCTTCAGAAGTTGCACCATCAAACTTGATTATACCCTTCATGCCTGTGTGGAACGATTCCACAATGGACAGAAGAGTTGGTGGGCAGCCAATCTTCTTTAGTGCCTTGAACAGACCCTCACGACTGACCAAATCAAATGCCTTTGTGAGGTCGATGAAGGCAATAAACAGTGGTCGATTCTGTTCACGGCATTTTTCTTGCATTTGTTGCAATGAGAATATCATATCAGTGGTAGACCGGTTCTGTCGAAAGCCACACTGTGATTCGGGGTAGACTTGATCTCCTAGGACTTGAAGTCTGCGCAGAACAATTCTGGCAAATACTTTTCCAACAATACACAGAAGTGAGATACCCCTATAGTTGTTGCAGTCGCTCCGATCGCCCTTGTTCTTGTACAGTGTTATGATGCTTGAATCTTTGAAATCCTGTGGGACTTGTCCTTCTCGCCAGCATAGCTCTATTAGCTGGTGGATCTGTATAGTGAGTGTGTCTTGCCCACTCCTGATAACCTCTATTGGAATCCCATCCTTACCTGGAGCCTTGCCAGATGCAAGTTCATTTATAGCACACTTAACTTCTGTTATGGTGGGAAGTGTGTCCAGGTGGTCAAGAGTTGGTAGAGCCTCTATGGCGTTGAGGGCATCATCCGCTAGTTTGGTCTCACTTGAGTCAAGCTCCAAATAGTGCTCTACCCATCTGTCCATCTGCCGTTTCTTGTCAGTGATGATTTCTCCAGTCAAGGTTTTCAATGGTGCACTTCTTTTGATCACTGGACCACAGGCTTTCTTTATTCCTTCATACATGCTTCTTATGTCTCCCTTATCACTTGCGATTTGAATGGACTCACATAACTTGATCCAATAATCATTTGCACACTGCCTGGCAGCCTTTTGCACATCCTTCCTAGCTTGCCTTAGCTCACTCAGAGTGTTACGCGTTGGTCTTTCCTTGTTTCTTAAGAGAGCTTTCTTCTTCTTATCAATCAAGGGCTGCAGAGTCTCGCTGTTGGCCGCAAACCAGTCCTGCCTCTTATGATCCACAGTGTCGTAAACCCCTACGGCAGTTTTATAAAGAGTTTCCTTAATTTGACCCCACTTTTCATTTACTGTACAATTTTCTGGTGTATCAGCGAAAGCGTCTTCAAGTTGCTGTTGAAACTGAAAGCACTTTTCAGGATCATGAGTGTTAATAATATTAATCCTGGGGCTAGATTTGTGTTTAGCTGTGTAGATTCTCTTTGGTCTCAGTCTAACCCTTGCAACAACCAAAGAATGACCCGTATCACAGTCAGCACTGTGGTAACTACGAGTCAATAATATATGGTTCAGATGTTGTCTCCTTGTGATGATGAAGTCCAGCTGGTGCCAATGGCCGGATCTTGGATGTTTCCATGTGACCTTATGCATCTCTTTTGTTTTAAAAAAAGAGTTTGTGATACATAGGTCATTACTGGTGCAATGCTCCAGCAGCCTTTGCCCATTTTCATTCATGCGACCGATGTTGTATTTTCCAAGGCACACTGGCCATGAACTCGAGTCCTTGCCCACACGAGCATTGAAATCACCGAGCATATAAATGTAGTCAGATTTTGGAACTGCCTTGATCACGGAGTCTAACTCCTCATAGAACAAATCCTTCACATCATCAGAGGAATCGAGTGTCGGTGCATATGCAGTAATAATGGTGGCAAACCCACAAGAGGTTGCCAAGCGCAGGGACAATAGTCTTTCATTTCCTCCTGCTGGAATTTCAATCATTCCCAGTAGCGAATTCTTCACTGCAAAGCCCACACCGTGTTGCCTTTTTTCTGCCTGCACTCTACCCTTCCAGAAAAAGGTGTAGTTGTTTTCCCTGAGTGACCCTTCCTCAGTTAGGCGAGTCTCCTGCAGGCCAGCAATATCAATGTTAAGACGATTGAGTTCGGCATCAATCACAGCCGTTTTTCTCACATCGTCAATATTGGTCAAGTCAGTGGAAAATCCTGGACACATGGTTCTCACGTTCCAGGTTGCAAGCCGTAGCTTGAGGTTTCTATTTTTATTTTTGTTTGTACCTGGTGCATTGGTTTTACAGCCTACGATTCAGATTTTGTCCTAGCCCCAAGCACCCATTGAAGCAGGCAGGCTGTGGCGGATCAGCACCCAATTGGCTGGGGGCTGCCCAGCTTGAGGCGGGCGGTAGCTGATCAGTGACACCTATAGGTGTCTCCCACTGTCAGAGGCAACGCGTGGCGCCCCATGTCTACGCCAACTGACAAGGACTTATAACCCGTAACAGTTGCCTCTCGCTTTGATTCCGAGACCAGTTAAGACCAGGGATGGAGTTATTGCCTCTCCATAGCACAAAGCCTTGGCTAAAATATAGAGATCCCTCTCTCGGCCTGCCTAGTTCACTCCAGAGGAAAGGTAACACCCCTACATCTGGAACAAGACAAGCTGCAGAAGCTGCCGGATCAGCAAAGCAATGCTCTAACTGTCCGCCTGTCGGATCTTCGATCCTAGACCAGTCGCCAACCAAGGCTTAGGGCCTGGTCTGCCCTGCCATGACAATTTTGTCTTTAGCTTGCAT
Source organism: Cepaea hortensis (assembly GCA_963921405.1). Taxonomy (NCBI): domain Eukaryota; kingdom Metazoa; phylum Mollusca; class Gastropoda; order Stylommatophora; family Helicidae; genus Cepaea; species Cepaea hortensis. The sequence continues at coordinate 109,451,981 of OY992879.1, forward strand.
TTCCTCGCACCAGGGTAAGACTTGTACCCTCCCAATTGCGCTCTTCCGCCCGAAGCCGTTGGCACAATGTGGGGTGTCGGGTTTGGTAAGCGCCGCCCAACGTTCGGTGCTAACAGAAACCAGGTAGTACCGTCTACTGTTATACGGTAGCTCAGTCATATCTGACTAAGACCTGACTGGACCATATGTTATTGCTATATATATATATATATATATATATATATATATATATATATATATATATATATATATATATATATATATATATATATATATATATATATATGGACCAAGATATCTTGTGTGTAATTTTGGTTATGTACATTGTAAATCCCAATGGTGCATACACCTTTCCCATTTATTCATTGTAAAATTATAATCGTGTGCTACGGCGTTGTTCAATTTTCTTGGAGAATAATGTTTAATTATATTAAAAAATAGTGCGATAGTACGACATCACTGACAACAGATCAGGAGAGCTGTGTGGCAGGATACTACTCTCTTTCAGTATAACCAGTATGAGCTTTCTCCTCTCTGAATGCAGTGACATGTCTGTGATCTCTTGGCCTTTTATTAGAAAACCTTACGTGATACCTTAGTGGAATATTACCATGTGTGTCTATTCCAGTACTAGGGAGTCTTACGAGCCATTTCTGGTTTTCATTTAGTAGTCGACAACACCGATTTTTGGATATCTATCTCCCATTTCAATTTAACATACCACATTCTTGAACAGTGAAAAGGAAAGGTCATCAATGAACATCACAGTAAACGGGTAGATACTAGAACAAGTAACAAGTTTCTCCTATCTTGGAATATAATAACAGACGATGGCAGAAGTGAAATAGAAATCAACAAGAGAATAGGAATGGCTAAAAATGCTTTCAACAGCATGAAATCAGTATTAATAACTAGAGAGATTAATAACGCATTAAAAATGAGAATTGTCGAATGCTACGTATATTCAACGCTACCGTATGGCGCGGAAGCCTGGACATTGAACAAGCAACTAGAAAGTCGCTTAGAAGCCCTGGAGATGTGGATATACAGACGAGTATGTCGTATTTCATGGAAACAAAAAACAATCAAATGAAGAGGTTCTAGAAAAACTGGGGATGAAGAGAGAGAGAGAGAGAGAGAGAGAGAGAGAGAGAGAGAGAGAGAGAGAGAGAGAGAGAGAGAGAGAGAGAGAGAGAGAGAGAGAGAGAGAGAGAGAGTTGATGAAAGAAATAAAGAAGAGGCAAGTGAAATATTTCGGCGAAGTTAAAAGACATGATACTCTTATAAAAACCATACTGGAGGGCAAGATTAAGGGCAAGCGAGCAAGAGGTAGACAACGATACAAGTGGGAAGATAACATCAAGAGATGAACGAACATCAGTCTGACAGAATGTACAGTCAAGGCAAGAGACAGACAGTATTGGAGATCCATTGCAGCCAACCTTCTTTGTGGAGATGGCACCTGATTGATTGATTGATTCTTGAACAACACTATAAATGCCAATCGGTACCGTACTGACATTATGGAACCTTTTTTTAGAACAGTTGAATGAACGTGAAACTGAAGAAGCGTGTTTCGAGCGAGATGGTGCAACGTCACAATGTCTAGAGCAACATTGCATGTTTTGAAGAAATTTTCGCAAATCCCATAATATCACGAAGATATTAGTTATATATATAGTTATATATAGTTATATAGATATTAGATATTACGAGACTGCTCGTTCTCTAGATCTAACTCCGTTAGATTATTATCTATAATATATGACAATATGAAGCGACGTATACATTCATCTCTTGAAGTCCGCAGTTGACATTTCCAACACCTTTTATAATGAATACTTCATTGATACTTTCCTGCGTCCCCAAAAACAGCGTTAGACCACAGCAGTGACTTTTGTAACTAATTTAATGAATTTTTAATAAATGTTTTAATGACGTAATGTACATCATTTTCCAGATTTGTTCTACATACAAAGTGTAGTGAAACTTTACAAACACCTGGTAGTTATTAGAAGTTGATTCATACATGTATAAGTGTCTCTGGGAACGTACACAATATGGCTTAAGAAGTTACCCAACGCAGGAATTCAAAACTAAGAGAGTTCTCTCAATTAATATTTCATTCTCTTTAGGACTGTCAGATATATTCTGCACCATCCGGCTCAGTGATTCTCCTGCAGTTTATTCGTCTGTGAAGTGATTTCTTCAATGTCAACTGCAGTGATTTGTCCTTGAATATTTTGTCAGTTACCGCAACTGGGTGTAGGAGTTTGCCAGGTTCGTTATTCCAGATTTCTAATGTGAGTTAGCACATCCTAGTCATCGTCACGCACTTGTCGATCTAGTGTTGACAGAATCATCGACCATGATCTTGCCAGGGCTGTTCAATTAGTCATCATCCCAGTTATGAATATGACCCATCTCTAGGCTTTGATGTTAGCAAAATATCATATTGAGAAATATCAAGTATATTCATCTAATTCTTGCAGGATGTAGTATAATAATACGTCCTTACCCTTTCCTGGCATTGACCTTAAAAATATCACAGGCCCTAGGGATTACTGTTTAAATACCTTATTTTGGGGGAATAAAAACAACGATAGACTGAGAGGCACAGCCAAATGTATTTGGCATTAGTTTAAATATTAGCCTTAGTTTGGTTCACGTACCTGGCCAGACCGGCAAGATTTTAAACAAAGGTAAAAGAATAGTCAGTGTAGACAAAGGAGTCAGACACGTTATGCCTTTTCCTTCGGGGATAGGCGATTTTAGCCCTAAAAATATGTCATTCTCTGCAGCAAATGGTATGTTAAATCTACATTATTAATACGTATTTATGTATTTTTATAAGGTACATATACCATTGTGTTTAATTAAGAATTGGTTAAAATGATAAATCAACAATTCTAGTCAACTAGAGTCTGATTGATTTTTACTACCGAGCGCCATGTGTATGCAACGCTGTAAAATTTCCATACTTATAATTTATAATTCCTATGTTAAAACCTTTTCTATGCATTGTGGAACTATATAGCACTAGTAATGCTTATAATCTATAAATATTATGTGTACTGTAGAGTATTCAACTCATTTCAGAAGCACATTTCAAAAACTTTCTCTCCATGCGGAGCAACATATTGATAACGCATCTTATCTGATAGACATGGTTTCATGTTGGATAAATTGTTTTCGTAAATTGCTGATCTGTAACTTGAAACTATCGTGCCAAATGTTGGTACAACCTTCTTGTTAACATATTAGTAACCACTCAATATGGGTGATGGACAAGTAATCATTTCATAAAATATTGCTAGGGAAATGCTATTTTTGAGAATATAAATTCAAGAAAAAAAAAAAAAAAAAAAAAAAAAAAAAAAGAAAACGCATGATATAACTCAGCCTTTAGCGACACAGCACCAAGGGGATAGACAACTGGAATAATATTATATTTTCTGAACACTTATCAGGCTGCATAAATCATTTCTAATAAATAAGAAATTTTCTTACAAATAGCTGCACTTGGCAAAATATATCACAATGTTCACTAACCTCATGCTGCTGTAAGCAGTGGGGAAAAACAATTTATGTTTTAGTATATGGATTAACCAATGAGGAAATCCAAAAATAGAGGCTCCTTGTATTATCATTATGATTAATTATTATGTATGATTACCATGTACTTAATATAAGAGAAATGCACATGTTTGTTTTTCTCTGTTATGAGAATTATATTCTGTCCTGATTGTTACTCTTTACTGTGGGAATATACATTTTAATGTGACCCCTGGGGACATGATGATGGTGATGTAAGAATCCTTGTGCATGTCAGTACATAATAAGACAATGTTGAATAGCCTTGCCTAATGCTGATTATAGCGACGGAAAGAAGACGAGGCATTAGAAACAACAGAGATTATATATAGGTTATCCTCTTCAAGTACGAGAGAGGCAATATCAACATGTTTGGATGGAAAGAATGGCTTCACTCATCTAATAGTCCCAGTAACAACATGAGAATGGAATATAGAGTGAAAAGATACTTTACTCACATTTAGAGTCAGAATGGCTCTACAATAAGCAAGGAGGGGCATGGAACTTGAAAACCCACTCCTATCTCCTTCCCCTCTTTTGTTTGTAATTGTGTTGTGAAAATGTTATCACACTACATAGTATTAATGCCTGTGTTGTATGTTTTCGTCATCCATTTCTATAGACATTAGCGAGTGGTGGTTTGGATTTTGTTGGACTATATCACTAAAACTGGATCCTTTGTCAACAGCCAGAAAGTGATAAATGGCAACCTGTCCTCACCATAGTCTGGATCTAGAAAAACATCAACGTTGACTGCTACGCTTATCCGCTGCCTAGCCAGCGAAAGATCAGTTGAAGAGAGACACTCAGCGATTGATAGTCCTACTTCTGTCAGGATATCCAGGATGGATCTCTGTATTTAATTGTCCATCAAGATAAATGGATATTCAAAATACACCGACAACAGAGTATCGTCTACTTTTACGTCTAGGAGATACCGCCTGGTACGCCATCAATCCGCGAGGTCAACAAAACCATGGGACATTCCCAGTTTCCTGTTCAGGATTGAATAATCCTTCAATCAGTCATACAGCGGCAGACTCAACACCAAATTCTAGATACGAACACCAACTCAAACAAATGGGAAGAGACAAGGAAACACCATAAGCAAGTACAAACAAGGTACCAACTTAATACCAACTGAAAAACAACTTAGAAACCAGATTACCCCAAGGTTCAAATCTACAACACTCTGAAAGCAGCCAGATCCACTCGAGATCTCAGAACCGAAACACCATCAGAAGGCCATAAGAAAGAAGCTAGCGGAGTAAATGCCTCTACGCATGCAACAACACAATCATCTGATTGTTGTGCGACTCCCAGTTGGTATGTTGGAATTAATATTCTTCAGTTCCATGCCTTCAGCAGACCAACCCTGGAAAAAGTCCAGATGAAACGAATGAATGACTCAACATGGTATGTTCTCCAATGAAATGGAATGAATCAGAACTCTATGCTTGTTCCATGTCGGCCTAATTGCCCCATCGCCAAGTGTGGGATGGCTTATCATCATGAACCGGGTGTGTGACAAAGCCTTTTGAACTAAAGTGGGAAACCGTTAACATAAACCGAGCTGTTGGACAGTCGTCATCTTTTTCATCGATAAGATGATCTAGGGAAGAACCTTCTGCAAGAGCTTAAGTTGCATCTCCTGAAAGTATGACAGTCTTAGGCATCAATTTCAATTGGACCACAGAACCCACTTGCAACAGAGTATTCTTGAATTCAGCCCCACGGAGGGGATATGTGCTTGTGTATAAGTCTATTCTTGGATTATAGATTATAAATATTCACCAGCCAACTTCAGTGAACATAATGTAAGGGGAACATGACTGTGAGCACATTTATTTCTGCCCGGATAAATATGGACATTATCTGCTTCGCACTGGAGAAGAATAACCGACAGCAACACCTAATGAAAAAGACTGTAATTAAATAATTAGTTTAATTATTAGTACTAGCAAAGCTTCTATATGTGGGTTTTTTCCATGCCATGGATGTGTAAGGTCAGTAGCTTTTTTTCAATGAATGGTAGAATCAACAGGTGGTTGTTGTTTTGGTTGAGTACTCCGACACCATCTCATTATTTTTTTAAATATGAGAATTGTAACTGGTGTCAGAAACAATTGTTTATATGTTGGGTTTTATGAACTTAGACCATTGTTTACTTTACTGATGTACAGTGGGTCAAAGATGTAGAACCAAATAGTGGTTGTTGTGTTGTTTGTAATAACATTGGTTTTTTTTTCTGGGGACAATGTGGGTAATGTGTTTGTTTTTTCATATTGAAAATCATTCCCATGCCTTTTCTGGAAATTCAATGTGGCCATTACAATTTCATGTATGTTACTACAGATCTTGATTTAATTAATGCCTGAACTGTTTGTCCAAAATTGTTGATGTTTACATCAAGTCCAGTGTTGATGGTTGTTCAACCGTGGTTGTTTTATATGTTGTAAACAATCAATATCCTCTAACACTATAGGAAATTTATAAGGTGATAAGTGGGAATGGAGAAGTACTCATAAATACAGTTATGAACAGGAGTGAAGTATTTTCCTTCTTGTGTTTATGGTAGAATTCCATGATCACCTTGCATTCTAACAGTGACCAGAGAATCAACTAAATCCCCTAGACCAACTTAACATAATATTCTCATAAATTAAAATCCACATTCCACACAGGAGATATCACATCACCACTAATGCTATATAAGCAACATAATACAGTCCACCGAACACTGGGTTAACATCCAGGTTTGAACACTAAATGAATTGAATTCTTTGGATTCAAGTCAACAATCACCCGACTTAGGAGCTGATCTACAAGAAGCCTGCACAAACGTAACTCGATGATGTATACAATGTTATATCTGTGTGTGCGCGCGCGCGCGCGTGTGTGTATGTGTGTGTGTATGTGTGTGTGTGTTTGTGTGTTTTGTTTCCTACCTTCGTTGTGTTCCGATGACGTGTAAAAAGACTCATTAATGTCTTAATGTTCCTTACTCTAATTGTAATTGACCTTTTCATCTTTTCCCTTATTGTTCTACTTCATTAGTTAACAGTAGAACTAAAAGACAATAGCTCATCTATATAGGAAAATAAAGCTGTTTTATTATCACACTAACCTAATTATTTTAGCTAAGACATTAGTTAAAGATGCGAGTCTGTGGCTGTGCACTATCGTCTGCAAATTGTAGGAATAGGGCTCGGGGATATTAACTGATTCAGTGCTGAACGTCACTTCAATGACAAAATATGTCGACACTGGAGTACCGAATGCAGTTTTAGTGACAGATTCTGGACAGTTCGTTATTTGCTTCCTTTCGCGTTATTGTCCTTAATTTTAATGCCATGTAAATGACGTTTTACACCGGAAGAAGGTATGTCATATTAAAACAGCCAACGAGAGAAAGAAAATATACTAATATCTAAATTTAGAGGAACAATTCTTTGTTAAATTGTGGTTACTTTTCTGATTTTGGAAATGGCAACGCCCTTTAGTTAGTTAGTTAGTTAGTTAGTCGACAGATCATCCTCATTGCACATCGAACCATTCAGTCCATAAGTGCTCGGATCCTCTCCTCAACAAATCCCGCAGCGTGTAGCGGCTAACGACACCAGTTCTGTGTTGGGTTATGAATCTTCTTTGGCTTCCTGCGTAGTGTTCTTGTTTGGCTACACCTCTTTTAATTTGCTGTTCTCGCAGCCTGACCATGGTTGTAGATTCGCAGTCATCATTTGGTTCTCGCAAAAGTCTTACTTTTCGTAGTGAATTCAGAATGTCAGCCTGGTGCATGGCGCGTCCGCCCTCCACATTAGCCATACCTGCGAGCTTATCAGTCCGCTCATTTCCTTGTACTCCTGCATGCCCTGGCACGAAGATAAAACTAATCTTTGCCAGCCGAGACCGCTCCAGAGACAGCAACCACTCTATTCGGATCCACCCCGTCTCTATCCTCGTGAGCATGCTCAATGAGTCGTTAAGGACGCATGCCCCATCTGTGTAAATGACAGCATCACAGTCACACGAATTCTCGAAAATCAACGCTTGTACTTCCGCCTCCACAGCAGCCGGATTTTCTTGTATGAATTTTTTGTCTAGTTGGATGCAAACTGAAAAGGACGTACAGAAATCTGTTGACACTTGTACCTACTCCTCGCCAGGTTCTAAGTCTTCTAGTGAACACACCTGTTGAAGAATGTCTTCGGCTTGACCCATCCAAGACCTTCCTCTTTTTAACCTGCTGGCATTCACCTTCATAATTTCATTATGCAATGGATGTTGTGTGTTTGCGTTGACTCTGAGGTAGGCACGTGCTCTGCAAATTTGTAGTCTGTCTTCAATGGTCGGAACATCAAGAAGGTAGCGCATAGCCATGCATGCTGTATCTCTTGTACATCCAAGAATAATGAGCATAGCTGCGTTTTGAATGATTTCCATCCTTTCTATCTGCTTACGGCTGAGAGTCAGGATTGCCATCGCATACTCGAAAACAGACATGACCAGCCCCTCGTATAGGAGGTACAGATGGCGCTGCTCACAGTTTGCTGCCGCCATCACCCGCATCGCAGACAAACCCCGCGTTGCCTTTGTTATCACCTGGTCTACGTGATTATTATAAACAAGGCTTCGATCAAAACGTATCCCCAGGTAATTCATTGCCTGCATTCTTTCCACAGCCTCTGAACACAGATTAACAGTTGGTGTTGGCGTGTTGACAATATGATTATTCAACGAGAACCGTGCCACTGTTGCATTTGTTGGGTTTACCATTGCCACAGCTTCAGCACACCATGTACTTATGCGTTTGAGTACCGTTTGCAGTTTCAAAGCAGCCTGATCTCTATCCTTACTCTCACGATACACTAAAGCATCGTCGGCATATGACAATGTCCTCCCCATCGATCTGCTCGCTGGTGATTCTCACAGTGAAAGCGTTTAACAGCACCGGAGACAATGGTGATCCCTGTGGTAGGCCAGGATATATTGTTGTTGGTTCCGAAGTCCAACTGCCACATCTAAAAACTACTTTCCGTTGGAAGAGGGCTGCAACGATCCAACTAACGACGAATGGACTTATCTTGAGTTCAAGAAGCTGAAGCATTAGAAAATCAAATAGAACTCTGTTGTACGCCTCCTCCAGATCAATCGCTGCAGCAAATGTTTCAATGCCTGAGTTGAAACCTTCGTAAACATCATGTGCAAAAACTGCTGCATTGGTCCAGGTTTCTCTTTTGGGACGATACCCTCCCAGGGTGGATGGGAAAACACCTCGCTTCTCTAGCTGGCTTGATATTTTTCTGGCAATTAACTTGTCCAGCAGTTTGCCTATTGTATTCTGCATGGTTATTACTGGATATCCCTGAAATTTTGTGTGGTCTTTGCCAGGCTTCGGCAAGGGAATCAGATAGCTGTGTAACCACTCCTCCTTGATGCTAGCACACCCTATACTGTTGTTGTACATATCTGCTAGTTTCTCTAGCTCGTTATCGGTACACCTATTGATGTCATCATATATTATGCCATATAGCCCTGGAGCGCTGTTTTTTGATCGTCGAAGCACAGCCTTGATTTCTTTAACTGTCACTGTGTCTTCATCCGAAATGTTCTGGGTCTTACATCTGTCTGAGGTGACCTCCTTGAAAGATTTCGGCCTCTCATGTCTGTCTGGTTGCTCTGCTCTAGATATCGTTCGAAGAGGGCTTTGCCCTTGTTCTCGTCAGTACTCTGCCAGATGAGGTCAGCACCTTGGAAGTCAGAAATTCTTTTATTCTTGACTACCCCACTCATGCTTTTATGTAGTCACCAGAACAATTTCAGTGACTTGTCTGTGCTTAATCTTTGACATACCTCTGCCCATTTTTCACTTTTAACCACCTTAACCAGTTTTTTGAAATTGCTTACTTTTGTGTGCATCTCTCTTTCTAAGTGCATGCAGGTATTAGGATGGGCACCTCTGTTCTTCTTGGTGTTTTGCCATTTCCTTACAGCACTACGCTTATCCATCCAGGCCTTCTCCACCTCAAAATTCCACCAGGGTGGCTGCTCCTAGCTTTTTTTCCCTCCTGCCTTGAAACTTTCTGCGCTTGACTGCCGGTCAAAATGGCAACGGACGGTTGTTTTGTTTATGTGACCGTTACCTTTTTAGCGTAGGAGATGGATATTTTCATTTCCTACGTGTAATTTGTGTGCCAGGATGTAAAACCAGGAGTTTCTTCTCAAAATCTGCGCCGATGCTACGGAGTTTCGTGCACTGAGCGAAGCAATCCTTGAGTGAATTTTCTCAGCGTGTGTGGTTCTGTGGTGTTCGGTCTTTTCAACTTGGCGGAACAATTTGTGCGTTCCTTGCGGAAGGCAATCAACAAAACAAGGCGACGGGGCCAACGTGGTGTCAGCAAGCGACGCAAGCGTGGAGGGGTAAGACATTTTAGACTCAAATGTGACCTTCTGGGCCTCAGGTATACTCGCATCCTATATTGGAACTGCACCAGCGTAAAACAACGCGGCTCAATTCTCGAAAACCTGGTTTACAGGAACGACATTGTAGCACTCCGGGAGACGAGGTGATCAGCTACTCAAAATGACCGCTTCAAATGATTCTACAACAGGCGACATCAGGGAATGGCGATTATCACCCGCGACAGTATGGTTGCTTCAGAGCTAGACATGTCCAGCTGGGACAATGACGACATACAAATACAGGCGGTCAGAGTTCAATCCGGTCTACCATTCGTGTTGGTTAATGTTTATGCCCGTAACTCGAGTGTGAATTCCCAGAAGTAGCAGTGCTTAAGTGACATATTAGGTCATGAAAAAAATGTCATTTTCTGTGGCGATTTCAACGCTAACAGCAGATCATGGGGAAACATTTCCTTGAATACTCAGGGGGAGGAGCTCGAGACTGCACTTGTAACCATTGACTTGGTTTGTATTAACAGTGGCCGTGTCACCATAACAGCAAGCCGCCCAGGTGATGAGGACAGTGCTATTGATCTGGCGCTGGTTTCTCCTGCACACACTACAGTGTGTAGATGAGGTGTCCTAGGGTACCATGGCAGCGACCACCACCTTGCAGCATATTGGTGGAGAAAGGCAGAACCAGGCAGCACAAGTCAACGGTCAAGACTTTCCAGTATGACAGTACAGGGCAAGATGTGGTGAGTAAAGTAAGACGCAGCGACATTTGTTTTCGGCTTCATATATTTAAATTAAATAATAATTTTTAACAATGTTAGATTACTGTTATTCTAATTTAAAGGACTTTGTGAAAGATTCTAAACTGATGGCACGTGGTTAATGTGGTTATTCATTTAAAACAAATTATTTAGCAGGGATTCATAATGGAAAACAAAACTAACCGTGAAAGTTTGTCATCATGTTGAACTATGCTCGAACTAGTGGGTCACACTTGTGCCCCTGAGTTCGCTATACCTAACACAAATAGGCTGAAGAATATTTAAATAATTAAATAAAAATAAAAATAATAATTATAAAAAATAGTGTGACAATGATGTGCTTCAAAATATGATGTTTTAATTGTGTTTTATTGGTGTTACGGAGCAGTTCTAGTGATATTGGTGAAGACAAGTGATGTATTTATCATTATTTTGTAATTTCCACAGGATAACATCAGCGATTATGATGTAGTGCCTTAGTAAGTGGACATTTCCATAATTGTCACCCCTGTCTTCATTTTTGTTTTTACATCTGCTAATATTATTATTATATTTCTAACCTATGGTAATAGTAGCAGTACCAACATGTTCCTTGTGCAGTCGTCTTTAATTTGATATACAATACAATATATCTGCTCCCATTTTAACAATATTGACATCATTATTGTGACACACCCCTACTTCTCATTTTTTTTGCCATCAGTTTCTGTTTGGTCAAACCCACTGTCTGTTTGGCAGTGAATCAGTTTATATATATAGGCCTTGCTCAAGATTGCCCAATCGCCGCGACTGAGCATGGCCTACGATGGGTAATGTTGTAATATTCTGTTGTGGAGATTTGGCGTGTCCAGCGTGTGCCGCGTGGTTACACACCCGATTCACATGCCAGTGATCCTGGGCTTGTTTCCGGATCCGGTCAGGGATATGCACTACTGACGAGCTCAAATGAGAGCGAAACTCGAGTATAGTGCTTCCATATTGACGTGGATAGGCCTTAGGTTCATACCAGAATACGATCAGCGTTTCCAGTAGTGGGTTGTGCTCAATATTTAAATTTCAAATCCCGAAACAACCAAATAATCAATATCAATATCAATATATATATATATATATCCCCTCTGCCGTGCGTCCACCTTGACGAGGTAGAGGGGCTTGCGCGTTCCAATGACCCCAAGAGCTATGCCGATGGTAGCACAGCTACTGATAGGGTCACCCATGTCGGACAGGTCAAGGGAGAGGGACCAGACGAAGTGACGCACAAACCTGCTGCCTTGTAGGTAGACTGGGGACAGTCAAAGGCTAGGGAAAGCATCCCGAACAAATGCTTGTCGAAATCGGATGTACTGAGCCACAGGCGTGACAAAGAAGTGCAACGTAACTTTATCATTTCATGATGCCACAGATGAAAATTAATCGTTATGGTGCTAATCCCGTGAAGTCCCATCAGGCGGTGATAGTGCCGGGCCCCCTGCCTCGAGGGGATCCACCCATGACTACTGGTGGTCACCTTCCCCTGTGCTGTGGAGTCAAGGCACAGAGGAGTAGATTAAGAGCTATTGACCAAACACCCCGGACACTCAACATACTACAATGGAATGCAGAAGGAGTTTATAACAAGAAAGCCTCCCTAACACAGCGTCTTCATAAAGATAGAATAGATGTGGCATGCATTCAAGAGACACACCTCAACGCCAATCGCACATTTTCAGTCGAGGGATATCAGGCCACACGTTTCGACCGCGAAGGACACAAAGGAGGAGTTGTAATACTTACACGAAATACAATACCTTGCAGCGAAGTATCTGTGATCTCTGACGACCAAACGGAAATTATAGGTGTTGATATAATGATAAAGGACGTGAAAATAAGAATTTACAATCTGTATAGCCCGGCAGATAAGGATCTTACACTCTCAAACATGGAAATAACTGACACAAATTGCATTGTTGTCGGAGACTTTAATAGCCGTTCAGAAAGATGGGGATACCCAGATACTGACAAAAGAGGAGATGAAGTGGAGGACTGGGAAATAGACTCAAATCTCCATCTACTCAACAAAGCGGATGACACACCGAGCTTCTACTCCAGAAGATGGATTACCACTTCTACTCCAGACTTAGCTTTCTGCACAGGAGACATCCTCCACAAAATCGGTCGCCATGTGCTGGACCAATTAGCAGGTAGTGACCACAGACCAATCAAGCTTGTAATAAATATGGAGTATGTTCCACAGGAGCAAAAGCCTTTACCCCGTTGGAATTACAAACGAGCAGATTGGGACAGATTTGCCATACTAACAGACAAATATTGTGAAAACATAAATACACGATATGGCAACATGAAGCAAATGGTGGAAAGTCTAAACAGAGCAATAATACAGGCGGCCACTGAGTCTATTCCAAGAGGAGCAAGGAAAAATTACAAACCATACTGGACTGAAGAACTACAAATTTTGGAGGACAAAGTTGAAGATGCTAGGAAGACCGCAGAGAGAGAGAACAAACAACTGAAGCGAACATCTCTCTCAAAGCCATCTCAGCAAAATATAAAAGAACAGTAAATCAAACAACAAGAGATTGTTGGAGGAAAAAAACAGAAAACCTGAATTTTGACAGGGATGGAAACAAACTATGGAAACAAGTGAAAGCCATGAACAATGAAGGACCTAGAAATAAACAAGTAACAATTAAACAAGGAAATGCCTTGCTTACAGGAAAAAAGGCTGCAAATGCACTAATGGAACACTATGCCAGTGCAAACCACATTGATATTACAGCCGAACAGAAGAAAGCAATCAAAGATAAACAGATACATCATAGATATACAGAGACAGCAGCAGAATATATGATGGCAAATCTAACAATGGAAGAAATGGAACAGGCAATGAATACCCTAAAAAAGAAGACATCACCAGGAAAGGATGGAATCACAAATGAAATGCTAATAGGACTAGGCACTAAGGCAAAAAAGAAACTACTAGCAGTCCTAAATTACAGCTGGAAGAGGGGAATAGTCCCACAGACATGGAAGGAAGCTATACTAATACCAGTCCCAAAGAAAGGAAAAGACCTGGAAGAACCAAATGGCTATCGACCTATCAGTCTTCTTAGCTGTGTAGGAAAATTAATGGAACGCATTATCAATGGCAGGCTAACATGGCATCTGGAAGAAAACCTACTCGTAACACCTCACCAAGCAGGATTCAGAAAGTACAGATCCACTGAAGATCAAATAACCTATATAGCTCAGGAAGTAGAGGATGCCTTCCAAGAGAAAAAGCACACACTAGCGGTCTGGATAGATTTAGAAAAAGCATTTGATAAAGTATGGAAGGAAGGACTGAAAGTAAAACTGCAAAAAATGCATGTTTGCGGGAAAATGTACAAATGGATCAGCCACTACCTTGAGAACAGAACTGCCAGGACAAAAGTACAAGGACAAACCAGCAAAATGATGCTGTTGGAGCAAGGTGTCCCCCAAGGAGGAGTTCTTTCACCAACATTATTCCTAGCATATATAAACGACATCACGGAAAATTTTCCAGCCAGAGTACACACATCATCCTTTGCAGATGACCTAGCCATATGGACATCTGAAGAATATATTAGTACAGCTAACAACAGAATACAGCAAGCCCTATTAGCGCTAGAGGACTGGTCAAAATCATGGCTAGTGAAGATAAGTGAGGAGAAAACAACATGCACAGTGTTCTCCCTCTCAACTAAAACTCATCAACCTAAGCTGGTATTGAATGGAAAAATATTGCGCCATGAAGAAAATCCAAACTATCTAGGAGTCACCTTTGATCGTCGCCTGACATGGAAGACACAGGTTGAGAAAAATCGAACAAGAGCAAGGCAAAGAATGGCAATCATGAAAAAGCTTGCTGATACAACGTGGGGAGCAGATGAGAAAGTTCTCAAGAAGTTATATACTGGACGGGTGAGGCCAGTACTGGAATATGGCATTGCAGCTTGGGCAACAGCAGCTAAGTCAAACTTTAACAAAATAAGTAGAGTCCAAAATCAAGGAATGCGAATCATAACTGGAAGCCTGAAGACAACGCCTATTAATGAATTAGAAAAGATCACTTGTTTACAACCAATGCAGGATAGAAGAGATAGCAGAGCCCAGCAACAAGCTGAAAAATTTAGAAGATTGACAGACCACCCTATGTATAAAAGGTTTAGTGGTTTTGGAAAGGGAAGACTGAAGCGTAGCAACTTTGTAGAAACTGCAAAACGAAAGATTAGGGCAGATCCCATACTTAACATATCAACAGTCAAATCCATTTACAATGCAGACAAGTTCCCAGCTTGGAGACAGCAGCAACTGCCTGAGATGATAGAAAACATTCCTTGTATTGAGAAAAAGAACACTCAGCATGAAACCGAAAGAAGAGAAATAACCCTAAACTACATAAAAGAACATTACCCAAGCAGCAATTGGACCCAAGCATATACAGATGGATCAGCCAAAAATTCAGTAGAGAATGGAGGAGGAGGAATTCTCCTAAATTTAAAAAATGGAGTGAAAAAAACACATTCAGTGGCAACTGGAAAGTTTTCAAGTAACTTCAAAGCGGAGGTAGAGGCTCTGAAAACTGCAGCAGAAATGCTCTTGATGGAGGAAAAAAAAGAGACGCAAATAGCTATCTTTACAGATGCAAAGTCAGCTGTCTCAATACTGAAGAGCAATAACAGCACAGAAATAGCTGACCTAAGAGCAGCACTCCATGGTCTATGCCAGAAATCCAAAAAAGTTGTAATACAGTGGATCCCATCACATTGCAGTATACCTGGAAATGAAGAGGCTGACAGACTGGCAAAAGAGGGCGGACGACTACCACAGCCTGGCATAGACATAACCTATAATGAGGCAAAGAGGTTGATAAAAAGCACTTATAGAACCAAATGGGAATCAGAGCATCCAGGCCACCAGAAGGATGATGCATATTACAAACTCGACCGAAGAGTCCAAGTAGCAATCTTCAGACTCCGCACAGGACATAACAGGCTGAAATACCACTTGTTCAACAAACTAAAGATAGGAGATACAGATGAATGTAATTGTGGAACTGGTAAAATGACAGCTAAACATTTGCTGCAAGAGTGCCCATTATATGCAGAACAGAGAAAGATATTTTGGCCCACACCTGCTTCATTCGAGGACAAGCTCTATGGAGATATCAACAAGCTCAGATTGACTGCAGCTTACTTTAACTACATTCAGGTTGACATTTAAATATACATGAAGAAGTATTTAGACTGCCACACTTCATACCACAGGCATGTCGGTTACACAAGCCTCCCAGAGGCATGAAATGGAATATTGCTTGGATAGCAAATCCATTACGTGGAAAGTCCGAATCGAAAGCTCACTGTGTGGGCTTCATAAAAGGTGGAAAAAGTGTCCTAGTGGCACAAAATGGAATATTGCTTGGATAGCAAATCCATTACGTGGAAAGTCCGAATCGAAAGCTCACTGTGTGGATGTCATCTGCAAACTACATTCTTCTGGTTTCTGGAAGAACAGCCTATGGTGAACGGAAGGCCCAATATACGGAAGTGAGGCTAAGCAGCCATGTGCAGGACGTGACGATTCCTTGGGTGAGCCCAGTACCAGAGCGCTGTGTGATGGCTCTGCAATTATGGAAGCCTCCTTGGATGGCGGGGAATGCCCATGGTCTGCCCCTGCCTTCCCTTGAGGGCCGACCAGGATGCCTTTGGCTGATCTATATGGGCCAGCTGGGATGGGAGATAACACCACAACAGTGAGAGTCTAACGTCCTAAGAAACCCCCGGGAAGGTTAACCCGGTCAAGAAATGCCCGCAGAAGTCGGATGTGTCGGCCTAACGGCGCAAGAACGCAGCTCTGCTGTAAACAGGCACAACGCAATCACGTCCGAAAAAAAACTCCGGATGAACGAAGAAGAAGAAGAAGAATATATATATATATATATATATATATATATATATATATATATATATATATATATATATATATATATATATATAGAGAGAGAGAGAGAGAGAGAGAGAGAGTTAGTTAGTTAGTTAGTTAGTTAGTTAGTTAGTAAGTTAGTTAGTCAAGGTTCCAACTTCACGGCAACGTGTTGTCCCCATTATGCTTCGTTCCTGTGCTAGTGAATATCACACAAAATGCTCCCCACTGTCCAATGTGAAAAGTGGAATAGGCAGGAGTCTCGGCAATCCAACAGCCCGCACAGGTACACTGTGAATAATGCCGCCGCCAGAATAAATAAAAATAAATGTTTTGCATATCCTTTACAGGACATCGCTGTCAACATCAGCATCTTTCATCTGTATGTTGATTTCTTGGCAAGATTACGCTCAGTAGTTTGCCATTGCTTTCTGAACGGCCGGCTCAGTTATCCCGCAAGTCACCAGCGGGGGTCGAACCGCTCCCAGCTCTCGCCCTGCTACGAGACTCTGCGTGATAAACGGGATTACGGAGAAAGTGTTGTAACCCCTCGGCCAGAGAGACCGGCCGCCGCCAGAATGCCAACACAAAATTAAACCACGAAAACCACAGTTCATAGTCGATGGACTCGGCAGTCACCAGAAAGACCTCACTGACCGGGGTTTTCTCACATGGCTCGGTCTTTTACCACAGGGCGACCCGCCGAAAGTATTGCATAAAGCACGAACTCCGCAGCTTCAGCGCCGACTCCCGGGAGTCTCCTGAAAAATGCACCCGTGAACCGAAAAGGCAAATCAGTCAATTCAACAACAGCCGGTAGCCATTTTTCCGAACATGCAGGTCAGTTAGTTAGTTAGTTAGTCGCAGTTCCAACTTCACAGCAATGGGTCGTCCCCATTATGCTCCGTTCCTGTGCCAGTGAATATCATACAAAACGCTCCCCACCGCCCAATGTGAAAAGTGGAAAAGACAGGAGTCTCGACAAACAACAGCCCGCACAGATGCACTGTGCATAATGCCGCCGCCAGAATGTCAACACAATAGTCCCCTACAAAACACCCAGTTCATTTCTGATGGAATCTGCAGCCATTTTCCCATCTGGATGTTTCCTAGATGTTCACCCACACAGTCCACGAAATACAGTTCATCGTATCAGTTCTCTGGGTAAATGGAGAAGAGGAAAGAAGAGAAAATCACGGACTTGTAATTTTAAGGTATGTATGTTTCACGACGTCCCAGACCGTATAGGTATCGTTGAGAACAGGCAACAGTGGACCCTGAGTGTCGATGCTTTCATCATGGCAGCACAACGTTTATGGACTGAGTGTTGGTGCTTTCATCATGACTGGAGTTATTGGTTGATATTACCTAATCTTAATACGTACTACTGAAAGTGTTTGTGTTCTATGACCAGCAATACGTACCACTGAAAGTGTTTGTGTTCTCTGACCCACAATACGTACCACTGAAAGTGTTTGTGTTCTATGACCAGCAATACGAACCACTGAAAGTGTTTGTGTTCTATGACCACCAATACGTACCACTGAAAGTGTTTGTGTTCTATGACCGGCAATATCTACCACTGAAAGTGTTTGTGTTCTATGACCAGCAATATCTACCACTGAAAGTGTTTGTGTTCTATGACCAGCAATATCTACCACTGAAAGTGTTTGTGTTCTATGACCAGCAATATCTACCACTGAAAGTGTTTGTGTTCTATGATCAGCAATATCTACCACTGAACGTGTTTGTGTTCTCTGACCCGCAACACGTACCACTGAAAGTGTTTGTGTTCTATGACCGGCAATATCTACCACTGAAAGTGTTTGTGTTCTATGACCAGCAATATCTACCACTGAAAGTGTTTGTGTTCTATGACCAGCAATATCTACCACTGAAAGTGTGTTCTATGACCAGCAATATCTACCACTGAAAGTGTTTGTGTTCTATGACCAGCAATACGTACCACTGAAAGTGTTTGTGTTCTATGACCGGCAATATCTACCACTGAAAGTGTTTGTGTTCTATGACCAGCAATATCTACCCCTGAAAGTGTTTGTATTCTATGACCAGCAATATCTACCACTGAAAGTGTTTGTGTTCTATGACAAGCAATATCTACCACTGAAAGTGTTTGTGTTCTATGACCAGCAATACGTACCACTGAAAGTGTTTGTGTTCTATGACCAGCAATATCTACCACTGAAAGTGTTTGTGTTCTATGACCAGCAATATCTACCACTGAAAGTGTTTGTGTTCTATGACCAGCAATATCTACCACTGAAAGTGTTTGTGTTCTATGACCAGCAATATCTACCACTGAAAGTGTTTGTGTTCTATGACCAGCAATATCTACCACTGAAAGTGTTTGTGTTCTAAGACCAGCAATACGTACCAGTGAAAGTGTTTGTGTTCTATGACCAGCAATACGTACCACTGAAAGTGTTTGTGTTCTCTGACCCGCAATACGTACCACTGAAAGTGTTTGTGTTCTATGACCAGCAATATCTACCACTGAAAGTGTTTGTGTTCTATGACCAGCAATATCTACCACTGAAAGAGTTTGTGTTCTATGACCAGCAATATCTACCACTGAAGGTGTTTGTGTTCTCTGACCCGCAATAAGTACCACTGAAAGTGTGTTCTCTGACCCGCAATACGTACCACTGAAAGTGTTTGTGTTCTATGACCAGCAATATCTACCACTGAAAGTGTTTGTGTTCTATGACCAGCAATATCTACCGCTGAAAGTGTTTGTGTTCTATGACCAGCAATATCTACCACTGAAGGTGTTTGTGTTCTCTTACCCGCAATACGTACCACTGAAAGTGTTTGTGTTCTATGACCAGCAATATCTACCACTGAAAGTGTTTGTGTTCTATGACCAGCAATATCTACCACTGAAAGTGTTTGTGTTCTATGACCAGCAATACGTACCAGTGAAAGTGTGTTCTCTGACCCGCAATAGGTACCAGTGAAAGTGACTAGTGTCACACTAACAGTTTATAGAGGAACACTATTATGGCAGTAAACAACAGTGGTGATGGTAAATGATGACCATCTGTCCCACTCTAGAAACGCAGCGTGTGTTCATACATCAAAGCCCAGGTCTGGGGAACCACAAGAAGGAGACCAGAAAGTTGGAGAGAAAAAAAAAACTGTGGCCAGGAAGAAATTAAACTGCCCTGCCAGATAACAGAGGTCGGCGAGAGAGATTGCTGAAACTGTGGAAAACCCTAATCCAATAGGGGACCAATTAGACGGAATTAATTGGCAACCGCTGCGGCGTATAATACAATTGTAATGTCTCTATCGTTGAGGAGAACGACAGCGCGCCAAAGGTACCCATTCAGCAATCTGGATGGGCGTTTTAATGACTTCAGAGAGAGAAACGGAATTTCTAACTTCACGATTTCATGTCATAATACATAAATAATTGACATGTCACATGGAAGAAAAGCCGTGGGACAGATCTCTTCAAGTTCGTAATATACTAGAACAGCATGTCGGTCAGATGTGTTTGTGTGTTTTATATTTGACCGATGATTCAATTCTATTCTATATTAGTTTATTCTATTTTCTTCTATGTAAAACCCCCATATGGACTATACGCGTTTAGTTTAGATTTCAGTAGTTAAAAATAGTTTTAAAAAAAGGGGGGTTGTGGGGGGGGGGGGGGTGAAGCTTTCAACTTAGAGCTAAATGTGTGGCCTGGACCGCGTGTAGTGTGTTCTGGTGTGATGCAGCCCTGGACTGCGTCTGTCCATCTGATTCTAGCTGTGCAGTAGTCAACTATCATATGCGCCAGCCGCCTTCCATGTCCACAGTATCTCATTGTTGGGAGCTATTATTGGGAGCCGTGGAGCAGTGGATAGCACGCGGCCCTGCTTGCCCTTCGGTCACACGTTTAAAGCTCCATCAAGGCGGATTTTAAAAAAAAAACTGGATCCCGATTGATCCAATCTAAAATGGTTACCACACATGATCTGAGAGATAATGTTGATGACACCCCCCAACCAGTGTCTATAGAACTATACAAATATGGGGCTAGCACCCGCTACCAAATACGTTTTAACATCTTGTTTTAGATGCTATAACAGAAATATATCCCATTATCGTTATATTACATCTCCCATATATGTTATCACCTTAATAGATATGATTATTGTTGTTTACATCTCCTGTATCTGTTATCACCTTAATAGATATGATTATTGTTGTTTACATCTCCTATATCTGTTATCACCTTAATATATATATGATTATTGTTGTTTACATCTCCTGTATCTGTTATCACCTTAATAGATATGATTATTGCTGTTTACATCTCCAATATCTGTTATCACCTTAATAGACATGATTATTGTTGTTTACATCTCCAATATCTGTTATCACCTTAATATATATGATTATTGTTGTTTACATCTCCTGTATCTGTTATCACCTTAATAGATATGATTATTGTTGTTTACATCTCCTATATCTGTTATCACCTTAATATATATGATTATTGTTGTTTACATCTCCTATATCTGTTATCACCTTAATATATATGATTATTGTTGTTTACATCTCCTATATCTGTTATCTGTTATCACCTTAATAGATATGATTATTGTTGTTTACATCTCCTATATCTGTTATCACCTTAATATATATGATTATTGTTGTTTACATCTCCTGTATCTGTTATCACCTTAATAGATATGATTATTGTTGTTTACATCTCCTATATCTGTTATCACCTTAATATATATGATTATTGTTGTTTACATCTCCTGTATCTGTTATCACCTTAATAGATATGATTATTGTTGTTTACATCTCCTATATCTGTTATCACCTTAATATATATGATTATTGTTGTTTACATCTCCTATATCTGTTATCACCTTAATATATATGATTATTGTTGTTTACATCTCCTATATCTGATATCTGTTATCACCTTAATAGATATGATTATTATTGTTTACATCTCCAATATCTGTTATCACCTTAATCCATCCATCCATCATGTGCCATGCCGGTATGCATGGGCGGTCATGTTCTGCCATCTCACTCGATCACCAGAGTCGTGGATCAGCTCCGTGTTTCTGTCTCGACCATGCCACAAGGCCAAGCCATCCAGGTACTTGCTTCTAGGTCTTCCCCTTGGTCTGTTCCCCTCGATCTTACCAGTTGTCACAAATTCTCCAGATCATTTCTTCTCATAACATGCCCAAACAATTTTGACTGTCTACGTCTAATATCTCTAATTAGTTTACGATCTTCATTTGTTTCTTGAAGAACTTGTTCATTGGTCTTTCTGTCTGTCCATGGTATTCTTTGCATTTTCCTCAGAAACCACATTTCTACAGCCATCAGATGTTTTTCAGCCTGACTGCTCATTGTCCAAGCTTCACATCCATATAAGAGTACAGGTTCTATGTAGCATCTCAACACTCTTTTTCTCGTTTCAATTGACATCTTTTTATTGGTCAGTATGTTTTTCATCTTGCTAAAGGCTACTTTTGCCATGGCGATTCTTGTTCTAATCTGTTCAAGGCATCTCCCATCAGATGTTATTACTGTTCCGAGATAATTGTACCTATTCACTTGTTGAAGAATATTCCCATTTACTTGTATATTACATTGTGGTATTTCGTTCTTCCTAGTGACGACCATAATCTGTGTCTTTTTACAATTTAATTCTAACCCTAGTTGTTCACTGTGTGTAACAACCGCATCTACTAAATTTTGCAGGTCCTGTTCATTGTCTGCAATGAAGACTGTATCATCTGCATATCTAATGTTATTGATGCATCGTCCCCCAATGTTGATTCCTTCCATATCTTCAATATTTCTGAAAATACTTTCACTGTACAGGGAAAACAGATCTGGAGAAATTACACATCACTGTCTCACACCTCTCTTAATAGGCTGATATTGGCTTACTTCATTATCAACTCTTATGGCAGCTTGTTGTTTCCAATATATGTTTTTTTTACAAGTCTAAGGTCTTTTTCGTCAATCTGTAGATTCTCAAGCACCCTTAATAGATATGATTATCGTTGTTTACATCTCCTGTATCTGTTATCACCTTAGTAGATATGATTATTGTTGTTTATATCTTCTATACCCGTTATCATCTCATAATAGATATGATTATTGTTGTTTACATCTCCCATAGCTGTTATCACTGCCACCAAACTAATTCATTTGACCGTCCAGCTTGACCATACTTGTAGTTATATATTATTTACCTTCCATTCTATTGTTTAATTATTTCTAATGTATTAACGTCTTTGCTTTTTTGTTGTTTTTGTTTTGTTGCATAGTCCATACACGAGCTACTATCTCTAGTACACTAGATTGATTTTTGCGTGTTGTTTAGTTTTTCCTATTACCGATGTCTCTCGCCCTCAGGTGACTCTGACATCTGACTTGGAATTTACGCCCACAAGTCAAGCACGAGAAGTAAACATTTTACTCCAACTAAACGGTGTGGGAGTTGAACCCGGTACCTCGGCATCAACACACCGGAAGTTTAAGAGCGAGTGCTCTTATCCATTCTGTATGCTGACTTCCATCCCCATTGTTTGGTTTTACATTTCAATCAATCAGTGAAGTGTCATCTTCATAATGAAAGATGCCTGCAACGGGTGCCAAACAATTTTTGTCTTTCCTTGTGCTTTTCTGATATATTGCTTTCCGTCAATGTCTTGATGATATCCCTCCACATATATCATTGCCTAACTGTTTTATCTACTGCCTTGACGATTCCCTCCAATATGATTTGTATAAGTGTGTCTTGACTTTTAATGTGCTTGGTTCTTTTGCTTTTACATTTCTGTCATCAGCTCAATTTTAAGCCACAGAGTCTACAGGGCTTCTGTTTAGACATTACATATTCAACCAGTGAGATACGTCTAACATTCACCTGGTTTTCCTGTTCTCAGTCCGGTGTATAAGCTGGACAATCATACGTTTAGAGAGAAATCATATAGTAGCTGCAGAGATGTGGTTCTACAGAAGAATGACGAGAACACCATGAGTAAGCTCAGTGAAGATATAATGAAATACGCCAATTCACAAAGAGAACTAGCTAGCCAGTCGCCTCAGAAGAGGACAACCAACATTCTTTAGGCACATCATGAGATAGGGGGAATCTGGAATACGTCATGACAACTATTAGTAGAGAACAAGATGAAGAGGCGACCCAGAGAGACGAGGCTGGACAGTCTAATATCATGGCATCGAGGAACATGGAAATCAGAACTGTTTGGCAGTACACGAGACAGAAGGCTGTGGCCAGACAGGACAGCCAGCTCCACGTAGCATGGGCTACACGAATAAGCAGTATAACCCCCCCCCCCCCCCCCCCCCCCCCTGAATTTGTGTTTCTGGTGTGTGATGTTCAGGTTCGTCTTGTTCGTGGCTATTTATTACATGTAATGATTTCATTATTATGAAAATCTGTGTTTGCCTCTTGAATCTCGAGACCATCTAGCCATCATGAATTGTTCCAATGCTGAATGCAGTAGCGTGGCATTTGGCATGCCTTGACACTGAACTATCTGTATCATCCGTCTTGTATCATGAGCTCAGACTTCATCTTGAATAATGAATAAGAAAAATGAGACTAAACTTACTTTGTGTCTTACCAAGAATTAAAAAAGAAACAACAACTCACAAACTTATTCTTTCTCTAATAATCTTCTACCAAAAACGAAGTTTCCGGAACACACAGTGTTAGCTTATTGTTTGTAATTGTTATTTATTTTTGTAGTGACACCGAGCAACAGAACAATTTTCCTGATGAGCTTGCCTGGCCTAAGTACGTAAAAACCGGTAAAACATAATAAAAACCGATAAAAAACATGGTAAGGTTTCATTTCTCAGATTCCATCTTGGGCTTGTGGATGCATTTTTGTATGCGAGGAAGTTTAGCTCATAATGTAATCGCATGCAACACATGTGTGCGTTCTTAACCCAGCTATCCCATTAGAGTCGTATACCACAATATTCAGCGAAGGAAACGCTCAAATCCCCAGGAACTACTCCAGCAGATTGAATTTTTTAAAAGCACAAGTAAAGTCTTAATGCAATTTTATAATCCAGCTAAACAATTATTGCGGAAATGACAGATGTTCACTGATTATATATCCCGTGACTAGATGCACGGACAATTATTGCTGAAATGACAGGTTTTCAGCGAATGTTTATCGGGTCACTAGATGTACGGACAATTATAGCTGAAATGTCATATTTTCAGGGATTGTTTACCCTGTCATTAGATTCCCGGACAATTATTGCTGAAATGACAGATTTTAAGGGATTGTTTATCTGGTCACTAGATTCACGGACAATTATTGCTGAAATGGCAACTGTTTGGGGATTGTTTATCATGTCATTAGATTCACTGAAATTATTGCTGAAATGACAGGTTTTCAGGGATTGTTTATCCTGTCACTAGATGTACGGACAATTATTGTTGAAATTAGATGTTCGGGTGGTGGGGGGGGGGGGGGGAAGCATCGAGTACACTGACCAGCAGAATATTGTGCTTGTAGACCAGGATCTGTTCAAGGACACTGGGCCGCGTCGGACAGAGTTCTGCTAGTTAAATTAAGTGGCAGACCTTTTAACATAAATGTTATTCAAGTATATGCCCCAACAGGAGAATCCAATGAAGATAGTGTAGAGGAATTGTATAATGACATAGAGTCTGCCTTAAAGAAATGTAAAAATTCAGAAATAAACATCATATTAGGGGACTTCAATGCAAAAGTAGGAAATCAAGGTGATAGATACACAGTAGGAAACTATGGTTTAGGAGAGAGAAATGAAAGAGGATACTTCTTCTTCTTTGCGTTCATCCGGAGTGTTTTTTCAGATGTGATTGCTGTGTGTCTGTTATGCGCCCTTGGGCCGAAACCCGTAGGCCAACACATCCACACATCCGGCTTTAGCGTGTTTTTTTTTTTTTTTTTTACCAGGTAGCATTCCTGGGAGACTCACTTTTGCGGTACCGTCCACAACCCAGCTGGCCAAGTTTGAACGGTCGAAAACAACGGTCATCCCTCAAAGAAAGGCAGGAACAGTCCATGGCATTTTCTGCCATCCAGGGTGGCTTCCATAATTGCAGGGCCGGCACATAGCGCCCTGGCGCTGGGCTCACCGAGGGAATCGTCACGTCCTGCTCATGGCTGCTTTAAATCCTCACTTCAATATATTGGGCATTTTGTTCACTACGGCCGTTCCAGCACAAACCAGACCGGTCTGCAGCTGGTATTCACTCAGCGAGTTTTTGGTTCGGACATGTGCTTGTCTTTGTGCCCATCAGAGCTGTTCCAGGCACGACGGATATTCGGAAAACTACCTAGTCAGAGCTGTTCCGAACAAGAGCGGCATTCGGAAACTAGGTAGTCAGAGCTGTTCCTAGCACGAAAGAAATTTCACTCGGACGTTTTTTGCGTTGTGCCTGATTTATTTGCACCCGTAAGCAAGCACATCCGGCTTCAGCAGGCATTTTTACGGGTTAGCCTTCCCGGGGTTTCGAGAGACGTTAGACCACTCAATGGATTCGCTAGCCGTGCGTTCCATTTCTTGTTATTGAGACGATTTTCCACTTTTGTCTACTCTCTATGAGTGATACAGACAGTTTTCGTAACCATTTCATTCGACTGAGGCACTTTTCTGCCTTTTTGTACTCGCTCACGAGGTAGGCTACATGTGCTGCCGGCTCAGCACCTTACCTCCGTGCAGCAGTGAACGAGAAACGGCCAGGCCCTCTCATCCGGGAATCCCTCATATCCCCCAGCTGAGAGCCTTTGAACAAGTATCAGAACTGGGCATGTAGCGTACTCAGTATCTCACCTCTACTTTTCGGTAGGTGGTATCGGCCCGGCTCTCACATCCGAGGGTTTGTGGCCTAAACACTCGACAGAGAGCCTTAGGATGTTGTCCGGACCAGGAACTTCTGCCTTCGGGCGCCTGATTTAAACTTTTGACTGCTATCCTCAGTCTACCTGCAGAGCAGCAGGTTGTGTCTCTCTTAGTCTGGCCCCTATCCCATAAGCTTTCCGATATGTAGTTTTCATCCATCGGCAAGCAGATGGGGTCGATGGGACACGCAAGCTCCCCCACCACGGCAAGGTGGAGACACATCGGGGGAGGAAAGAGGATACAGACTCGTAGAGTGGGCGAAAGAACAGGAAAAGATTGTATCAAACACCTGGTTTAAGCAACACCCTAGAAGATTATGGACATGAAGGAGTCCTGATAACAGGATTGGAAACCAGATTGACAATATTCTGATTAGCAGAAGATTTAGAAACGCTTTAACAATAGCAAAAACAGTTCCCAGAGCTGATTGTTATAGTGACCACAGATAACTTACAGGAACATTGAGGATAAAGTTGAAGAAAGTCAAGTATATAACAGGAAACACTAAATATGATTTGTGTACACTGAGTAATGACAAGGAGATACAAAACAAATTCAACATAGAAGTACAGAACAGATTTGATATATTGTCTGATCTAGAGATCATATTCCAGGATGTGGACGTTCAATGGGAAATGTTGAATCAATCAGTTTGGCTGCAGAATCAACTATTCCAAAATTAAAGAAGATGGGTCGTAAGAAATGGATGACTAAAGAAATTGTACACCTAATGGAAACAAGAAGACTCAACAAAAATAATTCTGCCAAATATGAAGAAATCCACAGACAAGTCAGAATATTATGTAAGGAGGCAAAAGAAGCTTGGCTTGAGGAAAAGTGCTTAGAAATTGAAACACAACACAACAGTCAAAATACCAAATGAGTGCACACAAGACTTCAGGAACTTACTAATAAAAGAACAAGTATATCAACAGGCTGTCTAAAAACTAAAGATGGCAAAATCATAATAGAAAAGGATCAGATTATACATGTATGGACAGATTATGTGAAAAACCTTTATGAGGATAACAGAGAGGTACAGTATGATATTAGATTTAATAATGAAGGACCACCAATTTTGAAGATGGAGGTTCGAAATATTCTTAAGCATATGAAAGCTGGCAAGACCCCCGGTGCAGATAACATTACAACAGAAATGATTAAAGCTTTAGAAGAATATGGACTAGATCAAGTCACCAGACTGCTGAACACATTATATGATACTGGAGATATACCTTCTGAATTATGTAACTCTGTATTTATTCCAATTCCAAAGAAATCAGGAGCCTTGGAATGTGATCAACATAGAACAATTAGTATAATGAGTCACATCACAAAGATTTTGGTACAAATTATCATGCAAAGAGTGAGGAAGAAATTACAACCTGAAATAGGGGAAGAACAATGTGGGTTTGTAGAAGGAAGGGGTACAGTAAATGCTGTGTATATGCTGTGAACAGTTATTGAACGTGCTATAGAAGTAAACAGGGATATACATCTTTGCTTTATTGATTACACAAAAGCTTTTGATAGAGTTAGACATGTCAACATGGTGGATATGCTTGCAGATCTACAAATTGATGGGAAAACATTAGACTTATAAAAAACATATATTGGAAACAACAAGCTGCCATAAGGATTGATAATGAAGGGGGACAATATCAGCATATTAAAAGAGGTCTTAGGCAGAAATGTATAATGTCTGCAGATCTTTTTTTCCCTTTACAGTGAAATTATTTTCAGAAATGTAGAAGATATAAATGGAATCAGCATTGGAGGACAAAACATCAATAACATTAGATATGCAGATGATACAGTATTGATTGCAGACAATACGCAGGATCTGCAACAATTAGTAGATGCGGTTGTTGTACACAGTGAGCAGCTGGGGTTAGAATGAAATTGTTAAAAGACACAGGTTATGGTCGTCACTAGGAAGAACGAAGTACCAGAATGTAATATACAAGTAAATGGGGATATTCTTCAACAAGTGAATAGATACAATTATCTCGGAACAGTCAAAACATCTGATGTGAGATGCCTTGAAGAGGTTAGAACAAGAATCGCCATGGCGAAAGTAGCCTTTAGCAAAATGAAAAACATTCTGACCAATAAAAAGATGTCAATTGAAACCCCGAAAAAGAGTGTTGAGGGGATACATAGAGCATGTTCTTTTGTATGGATGTGAAACTTGGACAATGTGCAGTCAAGCTCAAAAACATCTGATGGCTGCAGAAATGTGGTTTCTGAGGAAAATGCAAAGAATACCATGGACTGATAGAAAAACCAATGACCAAGTACTACAGGAGACAAATGAAACTCATAAATTGATTAGAGAAATTAGAGGTAGACAGACAGTCACAAGACTTTGGACATGTTATAAGAAGAAATGGATTGGAGAACTTAGTGACAACTGGCAAGATCGAAGGGAACAGACCAAGAGGAAGACCGAGAGGAAAATACCAGGATGGCTTGACCACATGGCATTGACGAGATAGGAACACTGAGCTGATCCACGACTCTTGTGATCGAGTGAAATTGCGAGTTATGACGGCCCACGCTTTCCGGCATGGCACATGATTGATTGATTGAGATCAGGAAAAGGCATTCGACAGAGTAGATATATATAAACTATGGACCATCATTGAAGACAACGGGATGCACAGATAATTACTCGAAAACATAGCCATGTAGCACTCCAGCCCAAGTGCAAAACGAACACAAGATGTATGAGAACTAGCATGGTCTCCCTTTGGTGTGTACATTTATTGTGCAAAATATAGTCAAATGACTATATTTAATTTTAATTATTCACCACGACAGTGGATAAGTAACGTCAGATCGGGCAGACCTACAATTCGGCTGTCCCATGGTTGTTGCTCCTATGAAAACTGTTTATTGTCTCATTTCGCTGTATATAATATTATTACTATCTCATTCGTTATGCTATTACTAGGAATATCATTATATGCCTATTGTAAATTGTTACTATGCATACTTTCATGTTGCCGTACATAATATGTAGTATGTGTTAGAGAGATTGAATGTCATATGGCGTTTACCGGCTAGGATGAATAGTTGTGTGCTAGTGTTATGAGCAGCGCGCCTAGGCATATTGTCTAGTGCCGTAGCAGGCTCTGTTGTTTGTCCATCAAGAATGATGATGACCATTCAGTTCATCCAATGGGGTTGAAAGTATGGAGCCGTGAGTTCTAAGATGGCTGGTAAGGATTATTTTGGCTCGAAATGTTCCTTGACAATGTGGACAAAGAATGCTTGACGTTCCAGGAGGAGGATCTCCTGCAGTAGTTTTTCTGTCAAGTCTCTACTTAACAGCTCTTGTAGTCCTGGTTGCTTCACAAGTGACTGCACTCTTTGCGTAATGATGTGTACCAAGAATTACGGTTTTTGGCAGCAGTCTCTCAGATGTCAAGATGAATCCCAAATGTTTTCAGTGAGATTGTCAGAGTGCCTTTAAAGCGTTTACTCTGGCCGCATTGGGAGCGTTTACCACAACGCAGCTCGCCGTAAACAATTTTTTTAGGGAGCCTGTGATCTGGCAAGTGAGTTAAGTGACCAGCCCAGCGAATCCGATTCTTCATTAGTAGCGTAGCAGGCTCTATGTGTAATATGTTAACCCCAGGGTGAATATTATATGTTATTAGCATGGTTGTGTTTGAACCAGATGGGGAGTGGTGTAGACATTACCCAAATATGCAACATATATATGGTGTGCATGGTGAACGAGCGTTCATGGTAACTTACTGAGGCTGAACACAGAAGCTGATCACCGGCACGTAAGCCCGGCGATTAGACACTCCTGTAATACCACTACTGACCATTTGATCTGCTGAAACAACTTTGACGGAGCGTCTGCAAAGAACCGGGTTTCTGAGCTGAAACAACTTTGACGGAGCGACTGCAAAGAACCGGGTGTCTGATTAAATGGCATAGACTTAGGACATAGCATTTCTCATTACGGGGCCGTTAAAAGGGAAGGGCGGAGATGTAACTACAGGCGTGTTCGACTACTGGAAAAGTCCTCCCCGACACGACATTAATAGAGAGATGTAGAGGAGAGAGATAGAGATAGAAAGAGGAGAGTGAACGCAGTACAGCTGGAAGAGAGACACTGCCAGACTTGTCTTTGTGAGTGTATGTATGTAGGTGACAGATTGTATGTATTACCTAGGATTGTATTGGTATAGAACTTCGACACTAGTCGTTCTTGATAATTTATTCCAAGCTCTCAACAAGAGCGCCAGGTTATAGATCCCGAAAACGAGGAAAGACAAGGTAGCACCAGGACTGGGCATTTGTCCAAAAACTAACGGGCTGATCCTACTAGATCATGGGTGTTTTCACCAGACCTTAGTGAAATCCTATTGGAATTAAGGTATCATCTCACCCACATTCCCGACGTCAGATCACAGAAACAGACGGTCTACACGAAGTTACGGGCATGTTTTATTTATTTATCTACTATATGTGAATGTTACAACTGTCGTAGCACAGTACTTATCATCATCATCATGAAAAGCATAAGGTTTTCACAGCGATAGTAATAAAGAGTTGTAGTTTGTTCTAACTTATAGTTATCTGCTTTTTTCCAAGTGTGCATACGTGTTTGCAATGGCAAACTACTGAACGCAAAAACTTGCCAAGACTTCAACAACGGCAGTAAAATGCTGGTGTTGACTGCAACGTCCTGTAAAGTATGTGCAACTTTAATAAAAAAAAACCTAGGATGGGGATTAATTACACCCAGAGAGAGAGGAGAGAGAGAGAGAGAGAGAGAGAGAGAGAGAGAGAGAGAGTAATGTCAGGTGGATAACTTGCCCTGTCTAGTAGTACATTGGTAGACTTAAATCTAGGCATCTAACCTTTTCTTTCCTACTCCTTGGGGAGGCGGGGGGGGATGCCAAGATCAGCTAATTGTACATTTTAAACGAGCCATTTCATAGCTGTACTCTTGAGTATCCAGGGGCTTAATCTTTAGTTCAGCCATATAGATTTTGTCCGGAGCTTCTCTCTGGAATCTGGAGTGTAAAGGATCTTACCCATCACCCAAAAGCAAAAACCAGTGCGAGGAACAGTGACTACTGACATACTGGACAGCAAGTCTGGAAATCAAATTAGTTGTCTGACAAATTGGTTGTCTTTTCGCTATCGAAAATCGCCACTTCTGACACATTGGATTGCTCGCCTGTGACAGTACTTAATTTTGCGGCAGCGACCCATACATTTCTGACAAATTGTGCCTCAGTCCGGATTTCTGACATACACCAACCCTATACTACCAATGTAAAACTTGTGCATTATTCAAATGCCACTCTTACCCAAAATCAACACATGTAAGATTATATGCTCGAGGAGGACTGCCAACTTAATTATCCAAGACTGAATAAGAAATTATATCAGACAGACAGTAGGATCAAAACCGTGTGCCACATATATCGAAAGGCAGAAGATCAAATGGTTCAGCCATCTCGTTATAATGCAATACCATCAACTACCAGCACCGGTGCTACATCAAAGAAGTTCTGATACGAGAGCAAGAGAACGCCTGAGAATAACACTGATCCAGTGGCACCCATCGGGCGTTGGAGCGTAAACTTTAACTCCCCACGACGCTTGACGACAATAGTAGAAGATGCCATTGGTGATGATGATGATGATGATGATGATGATGATGATGATGATGTTCATTATGGCCTATCTGCTGTGTTTAATTAAATTGATTTGTTTGGGAGAAATCTTTACGTATTCGCAGCTTGGCTTTAATTGAAGAGACCATATTATGATAGCCGGTCTCTCTGGCCGAGGAGTTACATTCTCCGTAATCCGGTTAATCACGCAGAGTCTCGTAGCTGGCGAGAACTGGAAGCAGTTCTACCCCCGCTGGTGACTTGCGGGATAACTGAGCCGGTCGCTCAGAAAGCATTGGCAAACTACTGAGCGTAATCTTGCCAAGAAATCAACAGACAGCTGAAAGATGCTGCTGTTGACAGCGATGTCCTGTAAAGGATATGCGAATTAAAAAAAAAATATTATGATAAGTGTTTACTTATTTACCGATTATTCTGAATTTAAGAGATTAAAGAAAGTGTGTACTTATCTGCTGATTATTCTAATTAAAGAGATTAGATTATGGAACGTTTTTACTTACATGCTGTTTGCTCTAAATGTCCTTCGATTATAGAAGTGCATTTTATCTGCTCATTGTTCTTTAAAAAAGAGATTAGATTATGATGATTGTGTATTTATCTCCTGATTGTTTTGAATTAAAGAGATTAGATTATAGTGAGGGTTAACTTATTTACTGTGTGTTCTAAATTTAAAGGATTCTACTGTTATGGAAAGTATTTATTTATCTGCTCATTGTTCTTAACGAAAAGGATTAGATTATTTAAAGTGTTTTTTTAAAAATCTGTTGATTGTTCTTAATTAAAGGGGTTATATTGTAGGAAATGTGCACTTATTTGCTGTTTGTTCTTATTGTATATTGTGAGATATTTCCAGCCGCCTCATGGCCTTCGACTTAAGATATCTGATCATTGCGGCACACCATACACCCGCATCGCTCAGCAGGCGATTCAAACCAATGAGAACGATTGACTAAAGCCAGCGAAACAGCGAGCCAGACCCCTCTAGGGACAATGGGGGGGGGGAATGATTGTTAATTGCAGCTTAAACGTCAAGTCGTTCACCACCTGGTGCATTGACGCAAAGCAGTGTTCTAGAGTTTCCTCGGGCAGGCAAAGCTTTCATTGTGTGGTGAATAATTCCTTGAAGTTAAGGTAATACAATGTTTATATTTATAATAATGTCGATGTAAGGTTTAAAATGTTTACAAATGATCATAGTCTAATTGTTTGTTCATGTGGAAATGAAGGCAAGAGCCATGTTTTCTGTTTACTGCAGCTCCCTGGTTAGAACCTCCAGCTAGACATTCTGTTGCGAGATTTACTAGCAAAGAATATTTTCTTACATCCTATTGCGATATACTACTAAAGAATATTTTCTTACATTCTTTTACGATATGCGGCTAAAGGATATTTTTTTTATATTCTTGTACATATGCGGCTAAAGAATATTTTCTTATACTCGGTTACCATGTGCTAGCAAAAGAATATTTCTGATATTCTGTTACCATGTACTAGCACAAGAATACTTCTCTATATTCTCTTACAATCTGCATATAACTACTTTTCTCAATATATGAATAATGTACTTTTCAAATGTACTTGCTAGACATTGATGCTTTTACAGAGGAAATGTAGCTTGAGAGTCTATCTCTTTAAAACCATGTACACATACTCACACCTGTAGGGATGTATATATCTTGTGATTCTTTTATTCACATTTCCCCCCTGAATATGTTTTGTGAAATTGTCATGTTTTGTTCTGAGAATAAATGCTCATTAATAATAGTTGCACCATAAACCCAAATGTTAGCCGGACATTACACCCACCAACAACCTTACATTCACATGATGACTAGGTGGTTCTTACGGTCAAGGGCAGGTCATTTATGTTCTGAAATATGATTATAAGGCAGCCCATGTCTAACTCGGTGCATGAGATAACCTGCAATCTTGGGTGGTTTAACAATGTCGTCCTCCAGCCCTCTGCTTAGAAGAGACCGCGGGGAATGATCATAACTGTTTTGTTAAAATCCGTGCTTATGCTAAATACATAACTCTTTTAAAGGCACTCACATAAACTCAGGAGATAAATATATTCTCATTTGTGATTGTTGTAAAAGGGATGGTTAAGGAAGATTACTGGTGTGTGGGAGGAAAAGCTATAATCTTTCCCTCTGATATAAAAAGGCAGTTATATCAATACATGATGATGATGCGATTATATGGTGGACAGTTAACTCTCAATACATGATGATGATGATGAAGATGATGATGATGATGATGATGATGATGATGATGATGATGTTGATAGGCATTTGAGATCTAAGCTGAACCCAGAGAAAGGAATATGAGCTTATTTACAGGCACATGATGATGACAATGATGATGATGATTTTATAAGGTTGACCATTAACTCAACTTACATCCAGCTCAACACATCCTGTCTTATCAAACAACAGTCTCAACCTATCTCTGACTTACTAGGGTATGTAACTACATTCCTCTGTCACATGCATCTATCATAACATGCATTTACAGCAACCCACCTTCATTATAATATGCCTTTATCTCAATCACAACATGCCTCTACCACAACCTACCTTCATCCCAACATGTTTGTTACATCCCTGATGACTTTGAATCAACTTACTTTGTTTGACACAACCGGAAAACCTGGTCACAACCATACTCCCTATTCGTAAAGTTGTGACTATCTTATTTCATTGTCCTGGTTGCACCAAGAGTTGATCCCACCAGGACCTTACAGCATGAGATGATGGATTGGATGCCATCTATACAGATAAGAGGGAGGTGATCTCACCATTTGAGTGGACACATTCTTCCCCTTCTTATTGTCTTATTCTCTTCTTTTTTTTTCTTGATTGTTTTTTTTTCTTGACATGTTTTATGCTTTACTGATATGGAAATGTTATCAAAATGCTTATGAAGTTATATTTTGTTTGGACTGTCAGATGGGTGGTGTAACTGAAAGCCTACGGTTCTGAAGATGCGGAATTGGTTGCGGAGGGCAGTGAAGTAATATGTCATGTCCATCTCTTGCCAGCTCAAATTTTAGCCCATTTCCTTGCATCATCTACCACCCCCATCCTTCAAAGATCTAACCCATGTAACCCATGAACCCACTGAGAATTCCTGATGTTAGATCCTGAGAGAAGAAATTGAATATACCTCACTCACAGTGAGAAAACTGATTCCATGGAAGAACTAGAATCCTATACAACTGAAGTACCTACCGGCAGATATCAGCTGCACCGGAGACATGTATATCCTTTGTTTAATGGTATTTCCTTGATGATGCATAATTATACTTTGGTGTATTTTGGATGATCCAAATGTTTGATTTTTCCACAATTATATATTCACATCAGGTGTTATTCCTTGTAAACCTGACTATGTGTTTTTCAGAGATGTATCCAATGTGAATATATTTTGTTGTCATATTTTTTTGATTTATTACA
Organism: Cepaea hortensis; assembly: GCA_963921405.1. Taxonomy (NCBI): domain Eukaryota; kingdom Metazoa; phylum Mollusca; class Gastropoda; order Stylommatophora; family Helicidae; genus Cepaea; species Cepaea hortensis. The sequence continues at coordinate 109,487,753 of OY992879.1, forward strand.
CTTTATGTTACCAGACCATTTGTTGATTGATTCTTGCATATTGTTTGTAAACACAAATATTATGTGATGTCGCTGTATGTCATGTTTATACTGTGAATGTTCTGTCATGATATGGCTGGTCTAGTCCATCATCTACTGGTGTAATGGTATAAATTATAGGTGACAATACTAATTTAGACCACATGAGGGCGGGCATCTGCACACCAGCACCTTTTCCCCAGTGATAGAAAAGGGCATCCATTTTTGTGATAGTGGCAACAGACCGTGGTCTCCACACCTTCCCAAGAAGCCTAAACTTACACACACACACACACACACACACACACATATATATATATATATATATATATATATATATATATATATATATATATATATATATATATTACATTAATTCGTGTAGATACGAACACATCTGTAGTATCTTCACGTGGGGGAACGAGCCATAAAATTTAGCTTCTAGAAGGTGATCTTGATAGAGGATGGGAACCCATCCCCTTTGGGCATACCCTGATAATATTCCTCAGATAATTAAATTCCTCTTAAGTGGGTGTTACATTCTAACAGATGTAACCCCTAATAAATAAACCTCAAATATATGCATAGACAGTTTCTCTGCATGCAGTTTTGCTTAGTTTCCAGAAATGCCGTTGTCATACTTAGAACCCACACCTATTATGTTTGTTACTGCACGCGCACATTTGCTTGGCTACGTGGAAGTAGCAGAAACGTTGCATATAAACCGCATCATGGCAGCTCCACACACAACCACTGGCCTGTGAACGCGGGCTGTGACAGGATAAGGGCAAATTGATTCAGCTACCCAGCACTGGCTCATGGTTGTCACTACAGTCAATTTGGAGATGTGCTTCAGGGAGTGGTGCCGGCAACTTGTGCAGTAATGGAGATGGTGTATGAGAGGGGCCGCACTGAGAGAATAACGTGTGGTTGTGAGTGTGTGTGTGTTTGAGTGTGTCTGAGTGCTTCTGCGTGAGATTGTACACGCGCGTGAGTGTGTTCCTCTGTGTGTGTGTGTGTGTGTGCGTGCGTGCGTGCGCGCGTGTGTTGTGTGTGTGATAAAAATGAAACTGAATAAAAGCAAACATGTCACATCGTCACTGAAACACACATACACAAATAAATTAGACAGATACAGAGGAAGACAGTTAGGTAGACAGACAAACAATTAGACAGACAGACAGACAGACAGACAGACACACAGATAGATAGATAGATAGATAGATAGATAGATCGCCAACACAGCTCTGTTAGGTAGACAGACAAACAATTAGACAGACAGACAGACAGACAGACAGACACACAGATAGATAGATAGATAGATAGATAGATAGATAGATAGATAGATCGCCAACACAGCTCTGCGTGTGATTGTACACTCGCGTGAGTGTGTTCCTCTGTGTGTGTGTGTGTGTGTGTGTGTGTGTGTGTGTGTGTGTGTGTGTGTGTGTGCGTGTGTTGTGTGTGTGTGTGATAAAAATGAAACTGAATAAAAGCAATATCGCCAATGAACCACACATACACAAATAAATTAGACAGATACAGAGGAAGACAGTTAGGTAGACAGACAGACAAACAGAAAGACAGACAGACAGACAGATAGTTTTTTTTTTAAAGTTTTAGTCGTTAGATCAACATCACGTCATACGGTTTAACCCATAAGTGCTCCGTTTTCCTCCTAACTCAAACCTGAGTCAGGAGAAACTCAGCTCAATGCACGAACTCCGTAGCACCGGCGAGGATCCTGAAATACTTGGGTAGATTTTTAACTCGAAATTTTGCCCGGGCAGCGCCGGTAGGCTACTCTTTTTCGATTTCCAACTGCCAAGGGATTTTTTACGTGCGCAACAATACACACGGGCGTCCGATCTCACTACCCAGAGACCAGGGGAAATTTTATTACTGGAGGTAGGTAGGTAGGTAGATAGATAGATAGATAGATAGATAGATAGAAATCAAATCAAATCAAATCAACTTTATTAGGGTCACAAATTGGGCGCGCAGGCCCGTCTTACATTCGGCCCTTCCAATCACTCGTCTTTCGTTCATCAAGAGCATTATACATTTACATAGGAAGATAAAATAAACATTGTGAAATGAATGTTGTAAACATAAACAAGGCTAATTACCATGTTATGAAGCCCATCTCCCACCTATCCATACATCACCCCACCCACACAACACCCCACCTACCCACACACACGCGCACCAAGGGACACATACACACCCCACCAACCGACACACACGCACACCAAGGGACACATACATACCCCACCAACCGATCCATCCCCCTCCCGCACATCCCCCACCAACCCACACATCCTACGCCCATCCACATACACATACTACCCCACACATCCTCTCCCCACCCACACCTCAAACCACCCATCCCCCAGCCACATCTCCATCGACAACATATTCCCCACCCATGCACACAATCCCCCACCAACCCACACATCGCACATCCACTCACACATTCCCAAACCATACACACACAACCCCACCAACTGACATGTCCCTACCCCCACCTCACACACACACATCTCTCTAACCACCCATACATCCCCAATCCACTAACACACACCCCACCACCCACACATACAACTTCCACCCACCCACACATGCCTTAACCTAATCCCCCACCACACAATCCCCACCCGCACATCACATACACCTCCTATCATGCACTATTCCCAACCCACGCACCACACACACACATATCCCTCACCAACACATCCCCACTTACACACCACACACATATCCCCCACCCAGATACCACACAATATTCCCACCCACACCCACACCCACACAGATACCCTTACCCATCCACCCCACATACCCCCACTCACACAACACAAAAACAAAACAAAACACAAAAATCCCCCACCCACACACACATACCTCACCCACACAATATCCCCAACCAATATAGATAGATATATAGATAGATATATAGATAGATAGATAGATAAATAGATAGATAGATAGATAGATAGATAGATAGATAGATAGATAGATAGATAGATAGATAGATAGATAGACAGATAGACCTAGATAGATAGATGCTGAAATTGAGGCAATCAAGATAACAACAGAGAAGTTACAAAAAAAAAATACCAGCCATGGTACACAACCTGTGGTGATATTGACATGCAAAATCCGTTATAGAGGCGCTCCTGTATGGGAAATTGCCAGTTCTAAGGACACTACTTTCTGAACTTAGCAGTCAGCGTAAGGTCACCATACAGTGGATACCATCCCACTGTGGAGTTCTCGGAAACGACAGAGCTGATCGATTGGCTAAGGAAGGAGCAAAAGAAGAACAACCTGATGTGCCCATTACATACCACCAAAAGAAAAGAATGATCAAATCAACCAGAAGGCCACAAAACCTTACTCAAGACGACTACCACGTTATGGACAGACCAGAACAGGTAATTCTTCTGCGCCTCAGAACAGGACACAATAGATTACGCAACCACATGTATAACAAAATTCAAGATGGGTTACTCAGCCATGTGCACGTGTGGTTTGGCGTCGCAGACAGCAGAGCACATACCCCAGGATTGCCCAAACTACAACATATCCAGGCGAACCTTCTGGTCTAGAGAGACAACAGTGGAAGATAAACTCTATGGACCGCTGAGTGAACTAAAAAAAGACTGTTAGATTCATACAAGAGACAACATTGCAGTTATAAACATATTTGGGACGCAGAGGTGTTTCCAAGGCACCAGGGCCGGGTTATATACTGGCCAAGACCTATTGACGCGTCCTCGTCGAGCGTCCTGGGCAACAGGTCCCTTTGGGATCCTGGATAAAGTCAATAGGATCGCCGATTCCTCCGAAGTCAGAGAGTGTCTGCCTGTACGGCGAGGAACCACCAGTCTGCACACCAATAAGCCAGACATGGGACAACGGATACTCATGCAAACCTCAGGTCCTGTATGACATCACACTGATGTTGGACAACAGGATGCCTTCATCCGACATACAGGACTTCGCGTTGGAGCTCAAGCCAATGAACACAAGCAAGCAAGCAAGCATAACATATTTCAGGCGAACGAAAGAAGAAGAAGAAGATAGATAGAGAGAGAGAGAGAGAGAGATAGAGAGAGAGAGAGAGAGAGAGAGAGAGAGAGAGAGAGAGAGAGAGAGACGCATGCATATTTATTCGAGCTACTACAAGGGTCGGCATCCTTTTTTTCAGAGTTGTACTGCAGTAATGTGGCTACGTCACTAAATGTGTCAAGTCCACCATGATGTAATCCATATTCGTTTATCCAAACGTCCTGAAACATCCGCATATCATATTTTAGCTTTTTTGTGCCAACTTCACAGCACTGTATTATTTATTATACTGCATTTCAATTCACTCGACGTGCCATCAAAAACAGTTCCATGTGCCACTCCTTGCACGCGTACCGTAGATTGTCGACGTCTGTACTCCAACGACACGTGCACATTTTTTAGGCATATTTGACGTATACTTTGGCGCTACTTCTACCACCTGCAGCCTTTAAGTGTCAAGTCATGCATCTTGTCACCGTGATTTCCGTTTGGTTCTTCACTGCACACATTCCTTAACAGATCATATGAGCACAACTTTGGGACTATCCGTTTATTAGTGTTCTAAATTACACGTCAGATACCCAAGAAACGACTACCGATAAACAGCTTTGGTTTCCTCTACTAGTATTGTGGTTGCGTGATTGTCTGCCATCAGATCATCTTCCACCCATTCCTGAGGGGGTTGACGATTGGTCTCTTACAGATTGCTTGCTGTCACTGTCGGCGTCAGCCGTTCCCTGGCTATGTGCAGAATTAAGTAACTTCCATTGCTGCTCATCTTTCTTGATTTGGCGAAGTTATAACTAAGAACTGGAGACAGACGTATTTTAGAAAATGGAAGGCGGTATGCGTGAAGATGGTGTCTTTCAACAAGCAACATTTATGTAAATGAAGGCTATTGTTAAATATTGAATTAGTCATAATGATTATTTTGCAGCTAGTTGCAGGCAGTGATTCTGTTTCTCCTCCTCAACAGGCAACTAACTGTTACTGATCTTTCTATGTGAATACAAGGGGGAGGTGGTCGTGCGCCTGTGGGACCAGGTGGAGAAGGTGGGGGAACAGATTGAGAACCCGTATGTGGAAAGGATGAGATTGTGGGGGATAGGCAAGGATTCCGTAAGAATCTCAAAACTGAGAGGGAAGGCCAGGAGAACTTTCAATTAGATAGCGATGGGAACAGTTAGTTGTGTGACTCTTCACTGGCTGTTGAACGAGGTGGGTATGAGCAGCTAACTGTTTCTGATTTTTGTATGGGAATTTCCCAGAATGTGGGTGTGAGCCGCTAACTGTTGCTGATTTTTCTATGTGAATATCCCAGCATGTGGGTGTGAGCAACTAATTGTTGGTGATCTTTCTATGTGAATTTCCCAATATGTTTATGCGAGCATGTAACTGTTGCTGATTTTTCTATGTGAATTTCCCAGCATGTGGATGTGAGCAGCTAACTGTTGCTGATTTTTCTATGTGAATTTCCCAGCATGTGGATGTGAGCAGCTAACTGTTGCTGATTTTTCTATGTGAATTTTCCAATATGTTTATGCGAGCATGTAACTGTTGCTGATTTTGCTATGTAAATTTCCCAGTATGTGGATGTGAGAAGATAACTGTTGCTGATTTTTCTATGTGAATTTCCCAGCATGTGGGCGTGAGCAGCTAACTGTTGCTGATTTTTCTATGTGAATTTTCCAATATGTTTATGCGAGCATGTAACTGTTGCTGATTTTTCTATGTAAATTTCCCAGTATGTGGATGTGAGAAGCTAACTGTTGCTGATTTTTCTATGTGAATTTCCCAGCATGTGGGTGTTTGCAGATAACTGTTGTTTATTTAAGACGAGGAATTCCCTGCGATCAACCCATAAACCACGTCAAAAAGCCGGTACTCAGAATTAAAATGAGAAGAAGTGCGAACATGAAGCAGGAAATGAGTGAAGAACAGTTTTGTATTGTGCAATGGAACGTAACAAATAGTAATGCGATATACACCACTTTCAACCCTAACATATATATATATATATATATATATATATATATATATATATATATATATATATATATATATATATATATATATATATATATATGTAGTCGATGGTAAAGACAAAGGGAGACAATCATAAAGACTGATGCTTCCTTCACTACGGTGCTAAGAGGTAAAGAGTAGTTCTGACTTCGTTACGGCCAAAGAAGAAAAATAGTGAAAAGAGAGAGAACCTCACACAGCCTCAACCGACAAAAAAAGATTATAGTAATTAGATAAGAAGATATACGAGATCTCGGACAGGGGCAGAAACTATTTTATAGATGCTCACACAGGAAACACCATGTTAGAGCCCAAGCAATGAACTAAGGTGTTAGACTATGGTAGAAATAGTGGTTGTAAAAACTAAGAGAGACTAAACAAACAAATCAAGGACAAATAAACAAGCTCTTTATTTATTTCTTCTAACAGCACATTGCATGTCAATAACAGATACAATAGACAACTGTATATATCAAATCACCACAGTGGGTAACCCCTAACCAATCAGCAGCACTTAAGACAACAGGGTACACCAAGTACCACAAAACAGGTGTTCCAAACAATGGCTGGTTAGACTGACACTATAAAGAACTTTGACACAAGCAACACTGCACAGACAATAAGGCACTACAAAAACACAGGTTACACAACATAAACCCCAAGACGCGACATAAACAAGAGTTGTGACACAATTTACTATCCCACCAAGAACCCAGGCCTGCTGACACTAACTAGTCAGCCGCTCCTGTAACAATGGAAAACACAATCTATGATTATCATGGTAAAGACAACATATTAAACACATAAAGCAATGAGCACATGCAATATAACATTTGAATTAACCCACATATAACAAATGTCTTCCATCAAATTATCCACTTTGCTATTCCCTCTAGTTGTACTACTGCTATCATGAGACTACATCTCTAATGGTTAAATGCAGCAATCAATGCTGCATCATCAGATCACCCACTTTATTGTCTTCTCCAGTTGTGCCACTGCTGTCAAGAGATTACATTTGATATTGCTAGGATGGAACACCTTCTAATGCAACAACCCCAGTCTGCTCCACCTCCCCATACAGCCCAGCATTCACTTACAGAATGTCTTCAGTTCAGGGAGGTCATTACCTACAGGTCTCTGGTCCAACACAACTTCTCATCCCCAACACCACAGGCTGAGAATACCACTCATGAATGCCAATGTTACACGGCAACACTCATCAACTAGTCAAAATCAACACTGAACACAACTCAGCTACACCGGTGTACAAAGACTCTAACAGGACAACACCATTTGAACATGTACATACAGGACATAAATACAGTTCAATGCACCAACAGCAATCAAGCAGACATAGGATATGCAATTCAACATGACATCACCAGGACGCACACCTTTGTACACCAACTAGACAACATCAATATACCATGACACCAGCAACAATCAGGACACAGGCTATAACATAAATCACCGCCAACAACTCAGACATATAACATACATCGCGACATAAAACCATCACAATAATCAAATGATCACTCTCACCATAGCCATAATCATCCCAATCATCCTAGCTGACATCACTACATGATCAGCCTCAACATAGTCATCACCACAATCATAATACCCAATGCACCACCTTTCCCCCATCTTCTGTCATTTAAATACCTAAACTTATGAGGGATGCCATATGATATAGGACACACTGCTCCTGCAATGTCCATGTTTTGATAAAGGATATCAACAACATTATGACATCACACACATTACCGCATGATATTATAAATTAATAACCAACAGGTAAAACATGTTTCTCTATGAAAAACAAAGGAAACAGGAATAACCATATTTGTAGAATGTGCAAATGCAACACTTGCACATGGGTGAATCACAACATTCACAGAAGGTTACAGATAAACATGTATTACACAGGAACTCAATTGAGGAACTCTCTGATACCCTTAAGACAGTTCATAAAATGAATACACCATAGTATCAAGTAAGAGTGCCTCATCCATATGAGACAGGATCAAAGCATAACCATGTTCATGGGCAGAAACAGAATATCAGCACTAATATAACAATCAGTGTACTATATATATTATGTCATAACCATGTTCATGGGCAGAAACAAAATATCAGCACTAGTATAACAACCAGTGTACTATATATATTATGTCATTATTATTACACACTAATGCCAACTATACCAGTGTACTTTTATCTGTGAGTGGACAGCAAATGTGCAGTTATGTCCTCTATTTCCCATCATTCTTCCTACGATACACCAGTTATAAAGTTTCTTCTTACGCTTCGTGTCACATAGCAAGTGCATATATCTTTGCGAAAGGTGGTACGTAGCAATAAATCACACCCTTCCCCTGGTACAACAAACACCCTGTTTTACTACACATAAAACTCCCAGTTTGATACACTAGCACAAACACTACTGCATTCTGGTAACAGATGTGACACCAGACTTCAATGCTAAATGAGAAACCCCTTTACCAATATCAGTTCCAGATGCACCTGCCTGTTCTCCCTCAGTAAAGCCACACTTCATTCGCAGTTAGGATTACACAATGATTGCTGATACGCACCCCGCGTATTAAGATGCATTATTTCCTACGCCTAGTGGCTATCAATCTGCATGGCGTCCCTACAATTCAACACATTATTTCCTACACTTCTATTTATTACCTACATGTTCTAACTGCTTAGCTTAACCATTAACACATCATTGTCACATATAATAAGTAAGTACTCTTCTCTGCTTTACACATGTTATAAATATTACACTTAAATTATGGTTATTTTCCCCTACTCACAAGCATTCAATTTTATGCATGGCTCCAGTCTTTTCATTAACTATAATTTATGACCTCATACATCTCAGTTTACAACTCATACATATATCTTGGTGAATCTCCCACTTTTTTGCTAGCTTGGGACATTTACAGAGGGACAGCATAAAATCAATCACTACCTATTTGGCCAGTAACACAATGTCCTAGGATAATCATGTAAAATACATTCTCAACAAAATAATCTTGTGCCATCATGGCTGGCATAACATGACATCAGTCTCTATGATACTTAACCACCATCAATGACCTATTCTACATATTTCACATCACCATAGTCTGATTGCCGACATCTCTATGTGTTACATGTTATTTTCATAAAGCTTTAGGGACACTAAATCCTTCTGTAGAACAGCTCATTTTAGTAATACTTATTCATATTAACTATTTATATCTCTTTGTTCCTACCATCTCGCCTAACAATTTTGTTCACCCATGCAAACACTTTCAAATTGGTAAACTGGCGTGTGCTGCGATTATACAAATATTTATTAAATTAAACATTTTAAACTTAATCAGTTAAAACATACAGTTTTGTCACAACATTAGTTGACACAGATCAACTCAGGGAATTGTTCCCACACCTGACAACAACAGAACAGCACTGAACTGAAGGCCATGCTGCCCGCGTCTCTCATCAGCACAAAGGACTGCTAAAACAAAACTGGCTTCCGATTCCTTTGTTAAGCCGAGTTCCGGTGGTGGTAAGGACAAATACGGCTTTGATAGACCAAACTCGTGCATCGGTTTGTTGTAGACACCAAGGTGCATCGGTTTGGCGCTATCACACACACACACACACACACACACACACACACACACACACACACACACACACACACACACACACACACACACACACACATACAACACACACACACACACACACACACACACATATATATATATATATATATATATATATATATATATATATATATATATATATATAATATATTACATCAAGGCTTTTGACTCAGTCAGTTAGTTAGTCTTTCCTCTTGAGCCTAAGGCGGAGCATAGGGCAGAAGTCATGGCTCTCCATGTCCGGCGGTTCGCTGCTACCTGTCGTAGATCCTGGATGTTCACTTGGCCGTTGAATGAGCCTTCTCTGATGATGGTTCTACGCAGGGTCTCTCTTGGTCTTCCCCGTTCCCCCCCCCCCTACTATTGACTATAAGAGGGCTTGATTGGGGATATTGCAATTGATGTCAATAGTCACAAAATAATAGTTTACTGGATTGATTGATTGATTGATTGATTTAGGAACTGACATCACAGCATTCGGGCCATTCCCTATCTCCATCCATCCATCATGTGCCATGCCGGTAAGCGTGGGCGGTCATGTTCTGCCATCTCACTCGATCACCAGAGTCATGGATCAGCTCCGTGTTTCTGTCTCGACCATGCCACAAGGCCAAGCCATCCAGGTACTTGCTTCTATGTCTTCCCCTTGGTCTGTTCCCCTCGATCTTACCAGTTGTCACCAAATTCTCCAATCCATTTCTTCTCATAACATGCCCAAAGAATTTTGACTGTCTACGTCTAATTTCTCTCACTGGTGTGGTGTTATCTCCCATCCTAGCAGGCCCATATAGAACAGCCAAAGACATCCTGGTCAGCCCTCAAGGGAAGGCAGGGGCAGACCATGGGCATTCCCCGCCATCCAAGGAGGCTTCCATACTTGCAGAGCCGACACATAGCACTCTGGTACTGGGCTCACCCAAGGAATCGTCACGTCCTGCACATGGCTGCTTAGCCTCACTTCCGTATATTGGGCCTTCCGTTCACCACAGGCTGTTCTTCCAGAAACCAGAAGAATGCAGTGTGCAGATGACATCCACACAGTGAGCTTTCGACTCGGACTTTCCACGCAATGGATTTGCTATCCGTGCAATATTCCATTTCGTGCCACTAGGACACTTTTTTCCACCTTATTTGAAGCCCACACAGTGAGCTTTTGATTCGGACTTTCCACGGAATGGATTTGCTATCCAAGCAATATTCCATTTCGTGCCACTAGGACATTTTTTCCACCTTTTTTGAAGCTCACACGGTGAGCTTTTGATTCAGACTTTCCACGTAATGGATTTGCTATCCGAGCAATATTCCATTTCATGCCTTTAGGAGGCTTTTGTAATCGACATACCTGTGGTATGAAGTGTGGCAGTCTGAATACTTCTTCATACACCTTTAAATGTCAACCTGTATGTAGTTAAAGTAAGCTGCGGTCAACTTGAGCTTGTTGATATCTCCATAGAGCTTGTCCTCAAATGAAGCAGGTGTGGGCCAAAATATCTTTCTCTGTTCTGCATATATTGGGCAATCCTGCAGCAAATGTTTTGCTGTCATTTTTCCAGTTCGACAATTACATTAATCAGTATCTCCTATCTTTAGTTTATTGAACAAGTGGTATTTCAGCCTGTTATGTCCTGTGCGGAGTCTGAAGATTGCTACTTGTTCTCTTCGGTCGAGTTTGTAATATGCATCATCCTTCTGGTGGCCTGGATGCTCTGATTCCCATTTGGGCTTATAGGTGCTTTTTATCAACCTCTTTGCCTCATTGTAAGTTATGTCTATGTCAGGCTGTGGTAGTCGTCCGCCCTTTTTTGCCAGTCTGTCAGCCTCTTCATTTCCAGGTATACTGCAATGTTATGGGATCCACTGTATTACAACATTTTTGGATTTCTGGCTTAGACCATGGAGTGCTGCTCTTAGGTCAGCTATTTCTGTGCTGTTATTGCTCTTCAGTATTGAGACAGCTGACTTTGCATCTGTGAAGATAGCTATTTGCTTCTCTTTATTTTCCTCCATCAAGAGCATTTCTGCTGCAGTTTTCAGAGCCTCTACCTCCGCTTTGAAGTTACTTGAAAACTTTCCAGTTGCCACTGAATGTGTTTTTTTTCACTCCATTTTTTAAATTTAGGAGAATTCCTCCTCCTCCATTCTCTATTGAATTTTTGGCGGATCCATCTGTATATGCATGGGTCCAATTGCTTCTTGGGTAATGTTCTTTTATGTAGTTTAGGGTTATTTCTCTTCTTTCGATTTCATGCTGAGTGTTCTTTTTCTCAATACAAGGAATGTTTTCTATCATCTCAGGCAGTCGCTGCTGTCTCCAAGCTGGGAACTTGTCTGCATTGTAAATGGGTTTGACTGTTGATATGTTAAGTATGGGATCTGCCCTAATCTTTCGTTTTGCAGTTTCTACAAAGTTGCTACGCTTCAGTCTTCCATTTCCAAAACCACTAAACCTTTTATACATAGGGTGGTCTGTCAATCTTCTAAATTTTTCTGCTTGTTGCTGGGCTCTGCTATCTCTTCTATCCTGCATTGGTTGTAAACAAGTGATCTTTTCGAGTTCATTAATAGGCGTTGTCTTCAGGCTTCCAGTTATGATTCGCATTCCTTGATTTTGGACTCTACTTATTTTGTTAAAGTTTGACTTAGCTGCTGTTGCCCAAGCTGCAATGCCACATTCCAGTACTGGCCTCACCCATTCAGTATATAGCTTCTTGAGAACTTTCTCATCTGCTCCCCACGTTGTACCAGCAAGCTTTTTCATGATTGCCATTCTTTGCCTTGCTCTTGTTCGATTTTTCTCAATCTGTGTTTTCCATGTCAGGCGACGATCAAAGGTGACTCCGAGATAGTTTGGATTTTCTTTATGGCGCAATATTTTTCCATTCAATAGCAGCTTAGGTTGCTGAGTTTTATTTGAGAGGGAGAACACTGCATGTTGTTTTCTCCTCACTTATCTTCACTAGCCATGATTTTGACCAGTCCTCTAGTGCTAATAGGGCTTGCTGTATTCTGCTGTTAGCTGTACTAATATATTCTTCAGATGTCCATATGGCTAGGTCATCTGCAAAGGATGATGTGTGTACTCTGGCTGGAAAATTTTCCGTGATGTCGTTTATATATGCTAGGAATAATATTGGTGAAAGAACTCTTCCTTGGGGGACACCTTGCTCCAACAGCATCATTTTGCTGGTTTGTCCTTGTACTTTTGTCCTGGCAGTTCTGTTCTCAAGGTAGTGGCTGATCCATTTGTACATTTTCCCACAAACATGCATTTTTTGCAGTTTTACTTTCAGTCCTTCCTTCCATACTTTATCAAATGCTTTTTCTAAATCTATCCAGACCGCTAGTGTGTGCGTTTTCTCTTGGAAGGCATCCTCTATTTCCTGAGCTATATAGGTTATTTGATCTTCAGTGGATCTGTACTTTCTGAATCCTGCTTGGTGTGGTGTTAAGAGTTTGTTTTCTTCCAGATGCCATGTTAGCCTGCCATTGATAATGCGTTCCATTAATTTTCCTACACAGCTAAGTAGACTGAAAGGTCGATAGCCATTTGATTCTTCCAGGTCTTTTCCTTTCTTTGGGACTGGTATTAGTATAGCTTCCTTCCATGCATGTGGGACTATTCACCTCTTCCAGCTGTAATTTAGGACTTCTAGTAATTTCTTTTTTGCCTTTGTCCCTAGTCCTATTAGCATTTCATTTTGTGATTCCATCCTTTCCTGGTGATTTCTTCTTTTTTAGGGTATTCATTGCCTGTTCCATTTCTTCCATTGTTAGATTTGCCATCATATATTCTGCTGCTGTCTCTGTATTACTATGATGTATCTGTTTATCTTTGATTGCTTTCTTCTGTTCGGTTGTAATATCAATGTGGTTTGCACTGGCATAGTGTTCCATTAGTGCATTTGCAGCCTTTTTTCCTGTAAGCAAGGCATTTCCTGGTTTAATTGTTATTTGTTTGTTTCTAGGTCTTTCATTGTTCATGGCTTTCACTAATTTCCATAGTTTGTTTCCATCCCTGTCAAAATTCAGATTTTCAGTTTTTTCCCTCCAACAATCTCTTGTTGTTTGATTTACTGTTCTTTTATATTTTGCTGAGATGGCTTTGAGAGAGATGTTCGCTTCAATTGTTTGTTCCCTCTCTGCTGTCTTCCTGGCATCTTCAACTTTGTCCTCCAAACTTTGTAGTTCTTCAGTCCAGTATGGTTTGTAATTTTTCCTCGCTCCTCTTGGAATGGACTCAGTGGCTGCCTGTATTATTGCTCTGTTTAGACTTTCCACCATTTGCTTCATGTTGCCATATCGTGTATTTATGTTTTCACAATATTTGTCTGTTAGTATGGCAAATCTGTCCCAATTTGCTCGTTTGTAATTCCAGCGGGGCAAGGGCTTTTGCTCCTGTGGAACATACTCCATATTCATTACAAGCTTGATTGGTCTGTGGTCACTACCTGCTAATTGGTCCAGCACATGGCGGTCGATTTTGTGGAGGATGTCTCCTGTGCAGAAAGCTAAGTCTGGAGTAGAAGTGGTAATCCATCTTCTGGAGTAGAAGCTCGGTGTGTCATCCGCTTTGTTGAGTAGATGGAGATTTGAGTCTATTTCCCAGTCCTCCACTTCATCTCCTCTTTTGTCAGTATCTGGGTATCCCCATCTGTCTGAACGGCTATTAAAGTCTCCGACAATAATGCAATTTGTGTCAGTTATTTTCATGTTTGAGAGTGTAAGATCCTTATCTGCTGGGCTATACAGATTGTAAATTCTTATTTTCACGTCCTTTATCATTACATCAACACCTATAATTTCCGTTTGGTTGTCAGAGATCACAGATACTTCGCTGCAAGGTATTGTATTTCGTGTAAGTATTAGAACTCCTCCTTTATGTCCTTCGCGGTCGAAACGTGTGGCCTGATATCCCCTGACTGAAAATTTGCGCTTGGCGTTGAGGTGTGTCTCTTGAATGCATGTCACATCTATTCTGTCTTTATGAAGACGCTGTGTCAGGGATTCTTTCTTGTTATAAACTCCTTCGACATTCCACTGTAGTATGTTGAGTGTCCTTCGTATTTGGTCAATAGCTCTTAACCTACTCCTCTGTGCCTTGACTCCACAGCACAGGGGAAGGTGACCACCAGTAGTCATGGGTGGACCCCCTCGAGGCAGGGGGCCCGGCACTATCACCGCCTGATGGGACTTCACGGGATTAGCACCAAAACGATTAATTTTCATCTGTGGCATCATGAAATGATAAAGTTACGTTGCACTTCTTTGTCAAGCCTGTGGCTCAGTAAATCCGATTTCGACAAGCATTTTTCTGGATGCTTTCCCTAGCCTTTGACTGTCCCCAGTCTACCTACAAGGCAGCAGGTTGGTGCGTCACTTCGTCTGGTTCCTCTCCCTTGACCTGTCCGACATGGGTGACCCTACCAGTAGCAGTGCTACCGTCGGCATAGCTCTTGGGGTCATTGGAACGCGCAAGCCCCTCTACCTCGTCAAGGTGGACGCACGGCAGAGGGGGTACAGGTTCTATGTAGCATCTCAACACTCTCTTTCTCGTTTCAATTGACATCTTTTTATTGGTCAATATGTTTTTCATCTTGCTAAAGGCTACTTTTGCCATGGCGATTCTTGTTCTAATCTCCTCAAGGCATCTCCCATCAGATGTTATTACTGTTCCGAGATAATTGTACCTACTCACTTGTTGAAGAATATTCCCATCTACTTGTATATTACATTGTGGTATTACGTCCTTCCTAGTGACGACCATAATCTGTGTTTTTTTACAATTTAATTCTAACCCTAGTTGTTCACTGTGTGTAACAATCGCATCTACTAAATTTTGCAGGTCCTGTTCATTGTCTGCAATCAAGACTGTATCATCTGCATATCTAATGTTATTGATGCATCGTCCCCCAATGTTGATTCCTTCCATATCTTCAATATTTCTGAAAATACTTTCACTGTACAGGGAAAACAGATCTGGAGACATTACACATCCCTGTCTCACACCCCTTTTAATAGGCTGATATTGGCTTACTTCATTATCAACTCTTATGGCAGCTTGTTGTTTCCAATATATGTTTTTTAGTCTCAAGTCTAAGATCTTTTCCATCAATTTGTAGATCTTCAAGCATCCTTATCATGTTTCCCCATCTAGTTTACTGGAAATAAATAGCAGCAAAATAAAATGGGAAATAAACTTCGTAACTACGAAGAGATAAAGCAAAAATGATTGATTGATTGATTTATTGATCTAGGAACCGATATCACAGCATTCAGGGCATTCCAATAGGCGCTCCGTCCCCATCCTCAGCAGCCAGCGAAGAATTCCAACACCAATAGTACCAGTAGCAATCTGATTATATGTCCGTCTCTCCTTTCCTCTGAGCGTCGAGCGTTGGCCAGATCCCCTCGTCACTCCTCGCAGCCTCATTATTGTCAGACCATGATGATCCATTTGCTCCTCCGAGGTGTGCACGTGCTCCCACAAAGCCACAACCACGTCTGCCTTGTCATGCATCAATACTCCACCAAGTTTTGCAGAGCCAGCCAATATATCCGCCTGTTCATTCCCCAGCACACCGGCATGCCCCGTAGAAAAGATCCAGGCGATGCTTGCCACCCGTGACCTCCGAAGCGAAGCAAGCCACTCCGCACGAAGCCTGCCCGTCCTCACCCTCGTCAGCATGCTTTCTGAGTCAGTTACAATCACGATGTGTGTGTGTGTGTGTGTGTGTGTGTGTGTGTGTGTGTGTGTGTCGTATTCTTAATCCAGCGGAAAGCTGCAGTGACCGCCTCCACCTCCATTCTTAAGCTAGATGTTGTGGTATCATATGCCAGGCTCTCCTGCACCAAACGTCGGCCATTAGCTTTTGCTATGAACCCCCAGGCACTTCTCCTACCTCTGGACACCGAACCATCTGTGTAGATAATCACATCACCCGAGCGAGCATTATCCCGAATTAGTTGCTCGATTTCCACTTCCGTGGCTCCTGCTGGCCACTCCCTGCACTCCCGGCTCAATTTGATTATAACTCTGCACAAGTCTGACTGCTCCGCTAGCACTCTGACCAATTCCTCTCCTCGCCTAATGTTCTCCAAGATGCACACATGTCTGATCGTATCCTCCGCCTGAGCCATCCATGATGTGCCTCTTATTAGTCGCTGATCCTTAACTGCGCCCAGCGCCTCATGCAAAAAGAGATCTGTGTCTGCAGCTACTCTGAGGTATGTCTTTGCCTGCATCACCTTGAGCCTACCTGCAACAGACGGCAAACCAAGGATGTAACGCATACAACAACTGGGGTGTCTCTGGTGCATCCCAGAACGACCCACATAGCTTCGTTCTGTATGGGCTCTAATTTCACCAGCTGACTGTTTTAGACATTGACCAGTCCTAGTCCATAATAAATCACTGAGAGGATCAAGTGCTGGTATAGTGTGAAAAGCATTCTCTGCTCTGTGTCCATTTCAGCCATAGTTTTAAGTGCATTGAGCCCCTTTTGAGATCTTTTCACAACCGTCTTCACATGAGCCTTGAAGGACAGGCTCCTGTCAAATGTGATTACTAGATACTTAAGTTTTTTTCTCTCTGTTGACGTTTCTACCAACTATCGTGAGGCTTGAGACATCAGCACTCACTATCCTGTTGTCCAGAGAGCACCATAAAATAGCAAAAATGTGTTGTGTGACAGGATCTCTTCACTCTTTCTATAAAGAACTAATAATGAGAGGGATAAAAGATATACCAGGAATACGAGTTGGAGATTATAATATAAACATTCCGTGATTTGCAGATACCGATGAAACAATATTAATAGTTTGAAGCGCAAGATATCTGCAATAACTGTTCATTATCATAATGTGCCATGCCGACAAGCGTGGGCGGTAATTTTTCGCCATATCACAGGATCACCAAAGTCCTGGATCAGGCCGGAGTGTCTCGATTATGCCAGGTAGTCAAACCATCTCTCTGCCTTCCTCTTGCCTTTTCCCCCTATTAGTTTTTTAAAGTGCAACTACTGTTAGACATTGAATTATTAAACAGTGGAAGCTAGAACTTTCCTTTTAATACCAAGAAAACAGAAAACATGGTTCATCACTAACCCTTGGCTTGTCGTGTGCACAACCTCACCACCATCAAGTGCTGTGGAAACCCCCCCCCCCACACACACAAGCCAGATTTCCTGCATACGCTCTTGTCACGTGGAGTACCTCACAACCATTATGTACTGTGGAAACTCCCCCCCCCCCCTTTTCAAGCCTAATTTCCTGCCTCAGCTCCTGTGGAGAACCTCACCACCATCACCTGCTGCAGAATCTCTTTTCTCTCTCTCTCTCTCCCCCCCCCCCTCCCCGCGCAACCCACAAGCCAGATGTCCCCCCTCAGCTCCTGTCATGTATAAATTACCTATCGCATCATGAATCAGTTTACGCTTCCACCCTCCTCGTCTCCGCCTCCCCGATACAGTTACTTAGTTACTTGCTAATTATCTTTTCAGAACTTTCATAATTACATCATCATCATCTTCCACTTTAGCAGTCAAATGTCTCCAACATATTTAATTTTCTTCGGTTTATTTGTATTAGTATCTCATGTTCTTAAAGACTGAGGTCTTATTGGTTAGATCCTTTTGTTCTTCTTTCCGTCTAGTGCGGTTTTAATACTATTATGCAATAATTATATTTAAAAAAAAAAGATATGTGCTTTCAATCTAACTTGTTAAACTTTCAAATTTAGCATCATTATGTTGCCACACTATAGAACTGTTGCCCTGATCAGTCATGCAAGTAAAATTCTACTAAAAGTCATAATGCGAAGACTTCGTAAGAAAATTGAAGAAGAGATTAACGTGGTTCAAGCTGGATTTAGACAAGGAAGAGGAACAAGAGATCACATATTCAACATGCGATTAATAATAGAGAAGTGCAGAGAATTTAATGTAAACCTATTCTCATGTTTTGTGGATTATTCAAAGGCATTTGACTGTGTACAACATCAGAAACTTTGGGAAATCATGAGGAATATGGGCTTTCCATCACATGTAGTACAACTCATAAAAATGCTCTATCTAGACCAACAAGCAGCAGTTAGAATAGATGGCGAGGCATCAGATTGGTTTGACATCAAGCAAGGAGTCCGCCAGGGCTGCGTGCTGTCACCCTATTTGTTTAACCTGTACGCCGAAAATATAATTAGAAATGTAAGAGATGATATAAACAGGGAGCTATATGATGCCCTAAATATCGGCGGTCATGACATACCAGAGATTCGATATGCTGATGATACAGTATTACTCTCCACAACACAAGATGGCATAGAAAATCTAATAGCATCAACCCAATTGAATAGTGAAAATCACAACTTATATCATAACATAGCAAAAACAAAAATAATGCATATAGATAAAACTACTATGGAGAATGAAATATACATTAATGGGGAAAAATTGGAGGTGGTGGAAAATTTTGAATATCTTGGGTCATTGATTACAAACAACGGCGACACAATGAAAGAAATTAAACGGCGACTATCAATTGCTCTTCAAAGACTAAAACAGCTGAATAAATTATGGAGTGGGACAGACAAAACTACAAAACTTAGATTTTTAAGAGCATGCATCTTTCCCGTTGCAACATACGCCTGTGAGACATGGACACTTACTAAACAAGCTGAACAGCGCATAAACGCCTTTGAATATAAATGTTATAGACGAGTTCTAAGAATATCTTGGGTAAAGAAAAGAACAAATGCATCCATACTTCAAGAGTTAAATATCGAAGAAGGTTGGCTATTAAAGACGATAAAACAAAGAAAATTGAAATATTTCGGTCACTTGAAACGTCACGAAAGTTTGGAGAGAACAATAATGGAAGGGTATATGCCTGGGAAGAGAGGAAGAGGAAGGCCAAAGAGAAGATGTGTGCAGGATGTGGTGGATGATCTCCAGATGGGTGTATCAGACGCGGGACATCTTGCTTGTGATCGAGAGGTTTTCCGGAAGGTTGTTATGGGAGCGATGTTCTGCAAAGGACATGCTACTGAATGAATGAATGTTGCCACAGGAAATATCCACGACACTTCTATTCTGGGGTGGGGGAGGGGGAGGGGGGGGGGGGGCTGCGTGGTCTCGAGGTATGGTGTCCGCCTCGAGTGCTGGAGGTCCCGGGTTCAAATCCCGGTGAGGACCGGGACTTTTTCACGTGGACTTCTAGTAATAAACTTTCCCCTGGTCTCTTGGTAGTGAGATCGGACGCCCGTGTGTATTGTTGCGCACGTAAAAATGCCTTGGCAGTGGAAATCGAAAAAGAGTAGCCTAATGGCACTGCGCGGGCAATATTTCGAGTTAAAAATCTTCCCAAAGTATTTCAGGATCCTCGCTGGTGCTACAGAGTTCGTGCACTGAGTTGAGTTTCTCCAATCTCAGGTTTGAGTTAGGAGGGGAACGGAGCACTTATGGGTTACCCCCGTGTGCCGTGATGTTGATCCATGGACTAAACTAAACTAAACTAAACTAAACTAAACTAAACTAAACTAAACTAAGCTAAGCTAAACTAAACTAGTTTCTATTCTGATGTTTGTTGTTCCAAACCTTGGTGGTGTTAGTTCCCTACGTGTTTCTAGACCGAGGCTTATTCTTTTCATGTCTATCATTACAATTCCAGTGTCTAAAAGCAGGGAACCTATGTATTCAAAACTACTCACTTTCTCGGCCATATTCGGTGCTTACCTATATATTGGAGTCAGGTCTTAGTCAGATATGACTGAGCTACCGTATGACAGTAGACGGTGCTACCTGCTTTCTGTTAGCGCCGAATGTTGGGCGGCGTTCACCAAACCCGACACCCCACATTGTGCCACAGATTCGGATGGAGCAGCGCAATTGGGAGTGTACAAGCCTTATTCTGGTGCGAAGCGAGGAAAGACCATGACCTAAACCTTGGTTGCCAGCTGATCTTGGATCGACGCTCCAACAGTCGGAGAGTTAAAGCATTGCTTTACTGATCTGGCAGTTTCTCCACGTGTCTTGTTTCATATGTATTGGTTTTACCTTTCCTCTGGAGTACACTAGGCAGGCCGACAGAGGGATCATGCTGCATGGATAACACATAGTCTCTACAATTCAGTTTTGGGCACTCTTCCGACAGACGGGTCTAAATAGTTCTGCAGTGAATAATTTTATATAACTAACACTAACCCTAACCCTAACCCTAATCACTTATTCACTGCAGAACTATTTAGACCCGTCTGTCGGAAGAGTGCCCAGTTTTGTGCTATGGTAAGGTATAACTCCACCCCTGGTGTTAACCTGTCTCGTAATAAAAGCGAAAGGTAGCAGTTACGAATTATAAGTCCCTGTCAAATGGCGCAGACAGGTCGCAACGGGTTGCCTCTGATGGTGGGAGACACCTACATGTGTCACTGATCAGCTACCGCCCGCCTCAAGCTGGGCAGCCCCCGGCCAGATGGTTGCTGATCCACCACAGCCTGCCTGCTTCAATGTGTGCTTGAGGCTAGGACACATTCTGAATCACAGGCTATTAACCCAATGTACCAGGCACTAAAAAGAAAAATGTTACAGCTTGCAACCTGGAACATAAGAACTATGTGTCCGGGATTTTCCACTGATCTGATGAACATTGACGATGTGAGAAAAACGGCTGTGATTGATGCAGAACTCAATCGCCGAGGAAGGGTCACTCAGGGGAAACTATTACACATTTTATTTTGGAAGGGTAGAGGGGAGGAAGTAAACTGACAACATGGAG
This sequence comes from Cepaea hortensis, assembly GCA_963921405.1. Lineage (NCBI taxonomy): Eukaryota > Metazoa > Mollusca > Gastropoda > Stylommatophora > Helicidae > Cepaea > Cepaea hortensis. Next base: position 109,509,304 of record OY992879.1, read on the forward strand.
TGGACTTTGCAGTGAAGAATTCACTAATGGGAATGATTGAAATTCCAGCTGGAGGTAATGAAAGACTATTATCCTTGTGCTTGGCAACCTCTTGTGGCTTGCCACTATTATCACTGCATATGCACCGATACCCTTTTCCTCTGACGATGTGAAGGATTCGTTCTATGAGGAGTTAGACTCTTGATCAAGGCAGTAGCAACATCTGACTACATTTATATGCTCGGTGATTTCAATGCTTGTGTGGGCAAGGACTCGAGTTCATGGCCAGTATGCCTTGGAAAATACAACATCGGTGAATGAAAATGGGCAAAGGCTGCTGGAGCACTGAACCAAAACAAACTTGTATATTACAAACTTCTTTTTTTTTAAACAAAAGAGCGGCATGAGGTCACATGGAAACACCAAAGATCCGACCATTGGTGCCATACCATAGGACACGGCACACGCCACCAAACATAAGAAAGGGTGAATAGGATTTTCCCCATACAGACACTGGAGTGGACAGCAATAGGAGAGAGAAACCAAGGGGAACAGGATAGCGTCATAGAAGAGCAACGGGATCGCTGTGAAGCTGCGAGAGGAAGCGGTTCGGTTTTCAAGGAGTTCCATGCGTAGAAGCGAGCGGGAAAGATCTGGACGATGCAATATTTATGAGGCGAGGAATGAGGTAGCAACGGAGATTCATTCTGTAACGGACCTAGACGATATTGAAACAGAAACGATGAAATAAGTGGTAGGAAGATAGCTGGGAGTCGGAGACGTAGGATTTTAAGAATTGTTTTGGGAAACTAGTTCTTAGATGCGTTTGAATGAAGACCGACCATGTCTTAAATGGCACTTCATTTTTCTTCGAGTAGTTTGATCAATGAAATATTCTACAGCGCATTAATAAATGCCGTCCTTCAGTTCTCACGATGTTTCCGTCGGTTGTTATTTCCTTTCGCCCTCGTTTGAGCATTTTTCAAACAGGTGAGAAGACATTTCGTTTTGTTGTTGACTGTTAATTATTATCATTAACGAGCGTTGGCCCAGCCCCGCTGGCAATTGGCATCAGCTGGACTTCATCATCAGACTGAGACAACATCTGAATCAAACATCATTAACTCGAAGTTACCACAGTGCTGATTGTGATACAGATCATTCTTTAATTGTTGCAAGGGTTAGCCTGAGACCAATGAGAATCTACACGATTAAACACTAATATATCGTCAGGATTAATATTATCAACACCAAAGATCCTGATAAGTGCTTTGAGTTCCAATTGCAACTTGAAGAGCTCTCACTGATACATCAGAAAATTGTATAGCAAGTGAAAAGTGGGGTATACTTAAGGAAGCTCTTTATAAAATAGCGGTAGAGGTGTATGACACTGTGGATTATAAGATGTAGGACAGGTTTGCAGCAAACAGCCAGACACTGCAGCCCTTGATTGATAGAACGAAAATAGCTCTCTTAAGAAACAAGGAAAGAACAACCCGAAACGCTCTCAGTGAACTGAAGAAAGTTAGGAAGGATGTGCAAAGGACTGCCAGACAGAGTGCAAACGACTATTGGATCAAGTTATGTGAGTCCATCCAAAATGCAAGTGATAAGGGAACATCAACAGCGTGTATGAAGGGATAAAGAAGGCCTGTGATCCAATAATTAAAAGAAATGCACCACTGAAAACCTTGACTGGAGAAATCATCACTGAAAAGAAACAGAAGATAGATGGGTAGAGCACTATTTGGAGAGCTTTACTCAAGCGAGACCAAACTAGCTGATGATGCTTTCAACGCCAACTTTTGACCAATGAGAATATCATATCAACTGCCATCTTTTGACCACCTAGCCACACGTCCCACCATAATAGAAGTTAAGTGTGCTATTAATGAACTTGCGTCTGGCAAGGCTCCAGGTAGGGATGGGATTCCAATAGAGGTTCTCATGAGTGGGCACGACACACTCACTCTACAGATCCACTGCCATGTAGTATTAGAGCTATGCTGGCGAGAAGGACAAGTTCCACAGGATTTCAAAGATTCAAGCATCATAACGCTGTACAAGAACAAGGGCGATCAGAGCGACTGCAACAACTATAGGGGTATCTCACTTCTGTGTATTGTTGGGAAAGTATTTGCCAGAATTGTTCTGCACAGACTTCAAATCCTAGGAGAATTAGGCTACTCCGAATCACAGTGTGGCTTTCAACAGAACCGATCTACCATTGATATGATATTCTCATTGCGACAAATGCAAGAACAATGCCATGAACAGAATCAACCAATGTATATTGCCTTCATCGATCTCAGAAAGGCTGCCTGCTAGCTCTTCTGTCCGTTGTGAAATCATTCCACACAGGCATGAAGGGCATAATCAAGTTTGATGGCGCAACTTCAGAAGCGGTTGAAATCAAGAGTGGAGTTAAGCAAGGTTGTGTACTTTCTCCCACCCTCTTTGGAATATACTTTTCACTTTTACTGAAACATGCCTTTCGTGATCAGGATGGTGGTATAAACATTCACTAACGCTCAGATGGCGGCCTGTACAATGAACAGAGATTGAAGGCCAAGATCAAAATTAGGAGTGTACTGAGTAGAGAGTTGATTTTTGCAGATGCTGCTGCAATTACGACCCACTCTAAAGAGAAACTACGTCTACTATCTGCATTATCCAGTTCTTGTAATGAATTTGGTTTAACAATATGCATGGATGTTTCAGTATGGGTGATAGCTGATATATGAGCGCACTTGATGTTGGACATACGATTTCGATTTTTCTGATCATCTTGTGAAATGCTGCCTTTGGTTGGGCATTTGTACATTTAACTTCGTTAATATCTTCCATCTGCTGTTGTTAAAGTACTCAAATACTAAAATACATTGACTTCTTTCAGATTGGTTCCATCTTGGTGCCATCTTCTGTGATTATACTTCCTAGATATTTAAATTCTTTAACTTGCTTCAGAGTGTGCTATTTATCTGTTCATTTAGTGGACCAAGCGATCTGCTAACCTGCATTAGTTTGGGTTTGGTTGTTGTCACGAAATTACTGGAGGTCGTCGACCCGAGTGATCAAAGACCAGAGACCGTCGGTCTAGGCCACTACAACTTTTTTGTTGTGGAGAACGGGTCCCCAGATCAAACACGATCAGAATTCTTTGAATACGGAGAACGGGTCCCCAGATCAAACACAGTCAGAACTCTTTGAATACGGTGAACGTATTTCCCGAGAGCAACGGAGAATCGTCTATATCAAAGGAGATTGTCGGCATATTTTTGTACAAGGATCTAATGACGAGAGAAGAGTAGGGGTTACTTGGTAGGGGAAAAAACCAGTGACGTCATACAAGCAAAATTCTATGCTGTCTGAAAATAACGTTTTACAGTCAGTGTGCTAACGAGGATTAAACCGGGAGGAAATGTTTACCTATTCTTGGTCCAATTAAAAAAAGGAATTACAATGTCCCGTGTTGTTTAAAGGCAACGGACATTTGTACAGGATGTGCATGTGTAATTCCAATTCAGGACGGGAATAGTGTTTATAAGGTAGTTAGTGATGTAGCTTAGTAATCGAGCATAGTGAACTTGCGTGTGTGACCGTAGTATAAGAGTGTCGGCAGCAGAAGGCTGAGCGTGACTTAGGGTGTGTTGAGTGATGTGTCATTGCACGTGGTAGGGTAAGAACAATGACATGAGAAGATATTCCGCAAGATTTAGAGGGGGTGGGGAGATAAAGGATAGGTCTATGCTAGGATATTCTGGTAGGGGTGTCTACTGGGGTTTCTGTGCTTTTCCTTTGGCTTTTCCTTCTTATACCTCGTCTAAGGTAATGTAATGAACTACTCTGTCTTATGCCAGAGTTTAGTTCTATGAGGATATAGGTGTTACAGTCTGAGTACGGCCTTAGGCCTACACTCACATATAATGAGTCTGAGTAGGGTTGATATCACCGGGTGTTATCTCTTCTACAGGTTCCACTTGAAAGTGAAATTACCTACCACTCTGAGAAGAAGAAAATGGCAATACTCTGGTGCAGTGCTAACTGCCATCAAGCTTTGAACCCTGTTTCTCAAAGAAGGTCAGACAATTCCTGAGCTAAATTGAGCATAAGAAATGAGTCACGAGAAGAGAGACTGATCAGTGGATGTATTCCAAACAACCACGGAAATATTAACAATAATATTTACCCTAAGAAGTATAGAAAGGGAAAGACTATAAATCAATAACATTTTGCCTGCTTACATGAACATTTCGTTGATGGACAGACAGCAGTGTGTCGGCGATATATTGTTTGGACAGTGTTTGTGTTCGTTAATCAAAGGACTATACTAAATACCGGTTTATCGTCTGTATAGAAATAAAGGACACTAACTAACCAAATCACTCATTGGTGACCAGACTTTCAAACGTTCCAGGATATACCGGAAGAAGTCCAAAATCGGTCAGAGAGATACATCATCTGGTGAGCTCCTTCCAGTTCTGCTCTGTTGTGAAGTCGTGTGGCCGTAGCATGATGAGAACTGTGATGCTGATTCTAGACTGAATAGTCCTATCTCACATACACGATAGACTACACCACAGATTTCTATACACATACACTACACACACCTGACATATTTTTTCTTCATTAAATAATTTTATTATTTGTTGGAGGACAGTGTTGTGTGGATATGTTCTGGAAGAATATGAAGAGGGGTAGTGTCTTGTGGTAAGAAGAGAGAGAGAGAGAGAGAGAGAGAGAGAGAGAGAGAGAGAGAGAGAGAGAGAGAGAGAGAGAGAGAGAGAGAGATCAAAAGACTGAACGGGGGGTGTGTAGAAAAAGGTCCGGCAGTAGTCCAAAACTGAGAAAAAGGAATTTAAAAAGTGTGCTTGTTGATTCTAATTTCCCCCCCATTGACGACAAGTGACAGTTGTATTTATATTCACACTGCATCTTCTGCATATTGAACTCGGCTTATAAATATTATATTATTATTATAATAATTAATGTCGTTAATAACTTCCCAATGAACATTGTTTACACTTGTAACTGAGTTAACAAACATCTTCGTTAAAAGCGACACAAAATAAAATTGAATAATACTCCTGTCTGTCTGTCTATCTGTCTGTCTGTCCCTCCCCCCCCCCCCCACCCCAGCACTCTATGTCCATTCTTCCGCTCTCATACAATGAAATGGGGACACTCCACTTGAGTGTTCCTGAGTCTTGATATAAAGTAAGTGATCTCCATGATTGAATATTTTGCCACCCGACATTCCTTTTATCACTGCAGCATTGGCATTTGAGTCCATTAATTCATACATCTCCCCCTCCCCCTCCCCCCTCCTCCCCCCAGCAAGTACGTCTTGAATACTTCCTGCGCTAACGTTCATAATATTCATTCTGTCAATAATCTGCACAAAAATCCAAGTGTTGCACATAAACAAACTGCTTCAACTCGAATGACCATTTAAATATTAGTTAAAAATAAGAAACAGAAGTTTAAAAAAAAAAAAAAAAATAAGTTCCAGAGACATTAAAGTGCAAACCAGCCCGATCTCTGGAATGCATTCTGCCCGGTACGGACAGGGGACCGGAGGGCCATGCTCCGCTGGCTTGAGGTCATTCATATCAGCAGACTCCAAATCAATCGACAAGAGCGCTTGTTCTTAAACTTGCGGTGTGCTGATGCCGAGGTAGCTGATTCAATTCTACACTGGTTAGTTGGACTAAAATGTTGACTTCTCGTCCTTGACTTTGAGACGTAAATTACAAGTACCTCAAATGTTAGAATGGGTTCGCCTGATGGTGAGGGACAGTGGTAATAAGGAAAGCTAATACACACCAATCAGTCCAGTGTACTAGATGTAGATTCACGTGTGTGGACGACGCTTGAGTTCAAAGTGAGCGAACGCAAACAACAACAACAACAACAGCAACAGCAACAGCAACAGCAAGGACAATGACTAAAGGGCAGATAAAATATGAGATACTGGCGTCTTCTTGTCCTGGTGCAGCCTCGTCAACTAAAGGACAGATAAAATATGAGATAATCGCGTCTTCTTGTCCTGGTGCAGTCTCGTGAACTAAAGGAAAGATAAAATATGACATACTGGCGTCTTCTTGTCCTGGTGCAGCCTCGTCAACTAAAGGACAGATAAAATATGAGATACTCGCGTCTTCTTGTCCTGGTGCAGCCTCGTGAACTAAATGATAGATAAAAATATGAGATACTGGCGTCTTCTTGTCCTGGTGCAGCCTCGTGAACTAATCATCATCATCATCAAGTGCCGTGCCGGCTGGCGTAGGCGTTCATGGCTCTCCATAGATCTCGGTCTTTGGTTTTCTGGATCAACTCTGCTGCTGATATTCCTCCATGCCACCGTCTCAATCCATCCAGCATCACTTCTCTTGGTCTACCTCTGCCTCTCTTCCCCTCGATCTTTCCAGTTGTTACGATGTTCTCCAATGCCTCTCTTCTCATCACATGACCGAGGAACGCTGTTTGTCTCTGTCTTATTGTTGTATATAATGTTCTAGTTTCGTTAGCCTGTTTCAGGCAGTCGTCGTTAGTTACTCTGGCAGTCCAAGGAATTCGCAACATTCGTCTCAGGAACCACATCTCTGTTGCTTCTAATTTCTTCTTAATTTGTTCATTTACATTCCAAGATTCACTGCCATACAGCAAAACTGGTTCTACATAGCATTTCAGCACTCTCTTTCTTACATTCAGTGATAGTGACTTATTGCATAAGATACTCTTCATTTTCTGAAATGCGGCTTTTGCCTGCCCTATTCTGCTCCTAATCTCTGTTGTACATCTTCCATCTGATGTTATAAATGCCCCTAGGTATCTAAAATTATCCACTTGGTTAAGGATTTTCCCTTCTATTTCTATGTCACATTTTGGTGTCACCATTTTCTTAGATATTACCATTGTTAATGTTTTCTTGATATTCAAGGAGAGTCCTTTCCTTGCACTCTCTGTTACTACAACGTCTAATAATTGTTGTAGGTCTGTTGAATTATCCGCCACCAATACTGTGTCATCTGCATAGCGTATATTATTTATATTATAACCTCCAACTAGTATTCCTGGCATCTCTTTGATCTCTCTCATTATTACTTCGCTATACAGGGAGAAAAGATCTGGTGACAAGACACACCCTTGTCGTACTCCTAGCTTTATCTGTTCGTAACTACCCTCTTTATTTCCAATTTTAATTGCTACTACTTGGTTCCAGTAAATATTCTTTATTATTCTTAAATCTTTTCCATCAGTGTTGATATCTTCCAACATTTTAATCAGTTCATCATGTTTTACTTTATCAAATGCCTTAGTATAATCTATGAAGCACAAATATATGTCTCTCTGTTTCTCTATTGACCTTTCTATTAGTGTCCGTAATGTATAAATTGCATTGTTTGTGCCCTTTCCTTCCACAAATTCATACTGTTCTTCACTAATTTCCATTTTTATTTTCTTTTTGGTTCTTCTCATTATGATTCTGAGTAGAAGCTTAGTGATATGGTTTATAAGGTTAATTGTACGAAAAACTTCACAATCAATTGCTCCTGGTCTTTTTGGTATAGCTATAAATACAGATTTCAGCATATCACTGGGTAAATATCCACTGCTGTAAATATCATTCAACATTTTGGTTAACATATCTACTCCAAATTCTCCCAATACTTCTAATTCTTCTATTGTGATTTCATCTGGCCCAGCTGTTTTTCCTTTCTTCATACGTTTCATAGCGTCAGCGACTTCTTCTTTCAGAATAGGTGGACCTTCTAAGTTACTATCTTCTGTTAATTCTTCCCTTTCTCCTTCATATAATTCTCTTATATACTCATTCCACCTCTTCATTATAGCATCTTCCTCTAATATTATCTTTCCTGTTTTTGATTTCAAACACCCTGTACTTATTCTTATTTTTCTTCCTGTAAGCTCACTGATTTGTCTGTGCATAGTTTTTGTATCTTTAATGGATTTTAATTCAATTTTTTTGCATTGCTCGTTTAACCAACTTTCTTTAGCCTTCCCACATTTATCTTTTATTTCTTTATTTATCTTAGCGTATTCTTGTTTGTCATTTTTACTCTGTTTTCTTTTGTCCATCAGTTTTAAGATATCTTCATTCATCCATTTTTTCTTAGCTATTTCGCCTCTCTCCGGTAATACTTCTTTGCTAGTTTGATGAATGGAGTCCCTTAACATTTCCCATTGTTCATCTATACTCTGTATTTTAGTTATTGCATTGTACCTATTTTTCACAGTCACTCTGTATTGTTCTTGCATTTCTTTATCTATTTTCAGAACCTCTTTATTAAGTCTCATGTTCTTAACCATTTTTTCCCTCTCTTTAATCTTACTTTTATATGTCCACATAGTGGTACATGATCACTATTACAGTCAGCATCAGGCATTGTCTTTACATTAATTAAAGCATTTCTAAATCTTTTATTAATTAGTATGTAGTCAATTTGGTTGCGTATTTTCTTATCAGGGCTTATCCATGTGTACAGTCGTCTTTTATGGTGTTTAAACCATGTGTTTCCAATTATCATATCATTGATATTTGCCCATTCTATTAGCTTTTCCCCTCTTTCATTTCTTGTACCTAAACCATAATTCCCCACTACATCCTCCATTTTTCCCTTTCCTACTTTTGCATTAAAATCACCAAGTATTATCTTTATTTCTTGTGATCCAATTTGAGCCATCGCCATTTCTATTTCGTCATAAAAGTGTTGTATTTCTTCATCACTACTGCTTGCTGTTGGTGCATATACTTGTATAATATTTATGTCTATTGGTTTGCCTTTGATTTTTACCATAATAACTCTATCTGAAATACACCAGTATCCATTAATTGACTTGGCTGTTTTTTCGTCTAATATTATTCCTACACCTTTTTCATGTGTATCCCCTCCAGAATAAATTATTGTGTGATTGTCAGCTATAATTTTGCCCGATCCCTTCCATCTCATCTCACTAACGCCTAGTATATTCATTTTCATGCTATCCATCTCTCTTAGAACATTGGTCAACTTTCCTAGCTCATTTAATGTCCTAACATTCCATGTTCCTACTCTAAATTTATTTATTTTAGTTAAGTTTTTGCCATCAGTAGCTGGATGACGGTCTGGTGTCACCTGTGGCTCATGACTGTCCCTACCGGACGAGGATGCCCTAAGACAGCCATTAACGTCCTTCGCTAACTTTAAAATATGTTTTGCCATAAAGTCTTGGGAAGATAATGTGGTGGTTTCCCCTTGCCTTCCACATTCACATGGTGGTCTTTTTACCTCTGCCTTTGACAGCCATTTCCGACTGTAAGGACAAGTGAGTGCCCTGCTCTGCTCAGCTGCAGAGTTGTCCACTTATTCCGGTGGATACTCGGTCCCCAGAGCTGTGTTAGCCACACCGTAGTGTGTTTCCATCCTCTACCGCGGGGAGGTGCAGTTGGGATTTTCCCTTCATAAAGTTATGGTCTCTGACCAACTCTCCAGTACTTTTAGAGGACCGTGAACTAAAGGATAAATAAAATATGAGATACTGGCGTCTTCTTGTCCTGGTGCAGCCTCGTGAACTAAAGGACAGATAAAATATGAGATACTGGCGTCTTCTTGTCCTGGTGCAGCCTCGTCAACTAAAGGACAGATAAAATATGAGATACTCGCGTCTTCTAGTCCTGGTGCAGCCTCGTGAACTAAAGGACAGATAAAATATGAGATACTCGCGCGTCTTCTTGTCGTGGTGCAGCCTCGTAAACTAAAGGACAGATAAAATATGAGATACTCGCGTTTTCTTGTCCTGGTGCAGCCTCGTGAACTAAAGGACAGATAAAATATGAGATACTCGCGCGTCTTCTTGTCCTGGTGTAGCCTCGTGAACTAAAGGACAGATGAAATATGAGATACTCGCGTCTTCTTGTCCTGGTGCAGCCTCGTGAACTAATGGACAGATAAAATATGAGATACTGGCGTCTTCTTGTCCTGGTGCAGCCTCGTGAACTAAAGGAAAAATAAAATATGAGATACTCGCGCGTCTTCTTGTCGTGGTGCAGCCTCGTGAACTAAAGGACAGATACAATATGAGATACTGGCGTCTTCTTGTCCTGGTGCAGCCTCGTCAACTAAAGGACAGATAAAATATGAGATACTCGCGTCTTCTTGTCCTGGTGCAGCCTCGTGAACTAAAGGATAGATAAAAATATGAGATACTGGCGTCTTCTTGTCCTGGTGCAGCCTCGTGAACTAAAGGATAGATAAAATATGAGATACTGGCGTCTTCTTGTCCTGGTGCAGCCTCGTGAACTAAAGGACAGATAAAATATGAGATACTGTCGTCTTCTTGTCCTGGTGCAGCCTTGTCAACTAAAGGACAGATAAAATATGAGATACTCGCGTCTTCTTGTCCTGGTGCAGCCTCGTGAACTAAAGGACAGATAAAATATGAGATACTCGCGCGTCTTCTTGTCGTGGTGCAGCCTCGTGAACTAAAGGACAGATACAATATGAGATACTCGCGTTTTCTTGTCCTGGTGCAGCCTCGTGAACTAAAGGACAGATAAAATATGAGATACTCGCGCGTCTTCTTGTCCTGGTGCAGCCTCGTGAACTAAAGGACAGATAAAATATGAGATTGATTGATTGATTGATTGATTGATTTAGGAACCGACATCACAGCATTCGGGACATTCCCATAAGCGCTCCGTCCCCATCCTCAGCAGCCAGCGAAGAGTTCCAACACTAATAGTTCCAGTAGCAATCTAATTATATGTCCGTCTCGCCTTTCCTCCGAGCGCCGAGCGTCGGCCAGATCCCCTCGTCATACCTCGTTGTCTCATTCTTACCAGACCATGGTGCTCCATCTGCTCCTCCGAAGTGTACACGTGCTCCCACAAGGCCGCAACCACGTCTGCCTTGTCATGCATCAATACTCCACCAAGTGTTGCCGAGTCAGCCAATCTGTCCGCCTGTTCATTCCCCAGCACACCGGCATGCCCTGAAGAAAAAAACCAGGTGATGCTTGCTCCCCGTGACCTCCGAAGCGAAGCAAGCCACTCTGCACGAAACCTACCTGTTCTCACCCTTCTCAGCATGCTTTCTGAGTCAGTTACAATCACAATGTGTGTATGTATCGTGCTTTCTATCCAGATATGAGATACTGGCGTCTTTTTGTCCTGGTGCAGCCTTGTCAACTAAAGGACAGATAAAATATGAGATACTCGCGTATTCTTGTCCTGGTGCAGCCTCGTGAACTAAAGGACAGATAAAATATGAGATACTCGCGCGTCTTCTTGTCGTGGTGCAGCCTCGTGAACTAAAGGACAGATACAATATGAGATACTCGCGTTTTCTTGTCCTGGTGCAGCCTCGTGAACTAAAGGACAGATAAAATATGAGATACTCGCGCGTCTTCTTGTCCTGGTGCAGCCTCGTGAACTAAAGGACAGATAAAATATGAGATACTCGCGTCTTCTTGTCCTGGTGCAGCCTCGTGAACTAAAGGACAAATAAAATACGAGATACTCGCGTCTTCTTGTCCTGGTGCAGCCTCGTGAACTAAAGGACAGATAAAATATGAGATACTCGCGCGTCTTCTTGTCCTGGTGCAGCCTCGTGAACTAAAGGACAGATAAAATATGAGATACTGGCGTCTTCTTGTCCTGGTGCAGCCTCGTGAACTAAAGGACAGATAAAATATGAGATACTCGCGCGTCTTCTTGTCCTGGTGCAGCCTCGTGAACTAAAGGACAGATAAAATATGAGATACTGGCGTCTTCTTGTCCTGGTGCAGCCTCGTGAACTAAAGGACAGATAAAATATGAGATACTCGCGTCTTCTTGTCCTGGTGCAGCCTCGTGAACTAAAGGACAGATAAAATATGAGATACTGGCGTCTTCTTGTCCTGGTGCAGCCTCGTGAACTAAAGGATAGATAAAATATGAGATACTGGCGTCTTCTTGTCATGGTGCAGCCTCGTGAACTAAAGGACAGATAAAATATGAGATACTCGCGTCTTCTTGTCCCGGTGCAGCCTCGTGAACTAAAGGAAAGATAAAATATGAGATACTCGCGTCTTCTTGTCCTGGTGCAGCCTCGTGAACTAAAGGAAAGATAAAATATGAGATACTCGCGTCTTCTTGTCCTGGCGCAGCCTCGTGAACTAAAGGAAAGATAAAATATGAGATACTGGCGTCTTCTTGTCCTGGTGCAGCCTCGTGAACTAAAGGAAAGATAAAATATGAGATACTCGTGTCTTCTTGTCCTGGTGCAGCCTCGTGAACTAAAGGATAGATAAAATATGAGATACTGGCGTCTTCTTGTCCTGGTGCAGCCTCGTGAACTAAAGGACAGATAAAATATGAGATACTGGCGTCTTCTTGTCCTTGTGCAGCCTCGTGAACTAAAGGACAGGTAAAATATGAGATACTCGCGTCTTCTTGTCCTGGTGCAGCCTTGTGAACTAAAGGACAGATAAAATATGAGATACTGGCGTCTTCTTGTCCTGGTGCAGCCTCGTGAACTAAAGGACAGATAAAATATGAGATACTCGCGCGTCTTCTTGTCGTGGTGCAGCCTCGTGAACTAAAGGACAGATACAATATGAGATACTGGCGTCTTCTTGTCCTGGTGCAGCCTCGTGAACTAAAGGACAGATAAAATATGAGATACTGGCGTCTTCTTGTCCTGGTGCAGCCTCGTGAACTAAAGGACAGATAAAATATGAGATACTGGCGTCTTCTTGTCCTGGTGCAGCCTCGTGAACTAAAGGATAGATAAAATATGAGATACTCGCGTCTTCTTGTTATGGTGCAGCCTCGTCAACTAAAGGACAGATAAAATATGCGATACTCGCGTCTTCTTGTCCTGGTGCAGCCTCGTGAACTAAAGGAAAGATAAAATATGAGATACTCGCGTCTTCTTGTCCTGGTGCAGCCTCGTGAACTAAAGGAAAGATAAAATATGAGATACTGGCGTCTTCTTGTCCTGGTGCAGCCTCGTGAACTAAATGAAAGATAAAATATGAGATACTCGTGTCTTCTTGTCCTGGTGCAGCCTCGTGAACTAAAGGATAGATAAAATATGAGATACTGGCGTCTTCTTGTCCTGGTGCAGCCTCGTGAACTAAAGGAGAGATAAAATATGAGATACTGGCGTCTTCTTGTCCTGGTGCAGCCTCGTGAACTAAAGGATAGATAAAATATGAGATACTAGCGTCTTCTTGTCCTGGTGCAGCCTCGTGAACTAAAGGACAGATAAAATATGAGATACTCGCGTCTTCTTGTCCTGGTGCAGCCTCGTGAACTAAAGGACAGATAAAATATGAGATACTTGCGTCTTCTTGTCCTGGTGCAGCCTCGTGAACTAAAGGAAAGATAAAATATGAGATACTCGCGTCTTCTTGTCCTGGCGCAGCCTCGTGAACTAAAGGAAAGATAAAATATGAGATACTGGCGTCTTCTTGTCCTGGTGCAGCCTCGTGAACTAAAGGACAGATAAAATATGAGATACTCGTGTCTTCTTGTCCTGGTGCAGCCTCGTGAACTAAAGGTTAGACAAAATATGAGATACTGGCGTCTTCTTGTCCTGGTGCAGCCTCGTGAACTAAAGGACAGATAAAATATGAGATACTGGCGTCTTCTTGTCCTGGTGCAGCCCCGTGAACTAAAGGAAAGATAAAATACGAGATACTGGCGTCTTCTTGTCCTTGTGCAGCCTCGTCGACTAAAGGACAGATAACGTATGAGATACTCGCGTCTTCTTGTCCTGGTGCAGCCTCGTGAACTAAAGGATAGATAAAATATGAGATACTGGCGTCTTCTTGTCCTGGTGCAGCCTCGTCAACTAAAGGACAGATAAAATATGAGATACTCGCGTCTTCTTGTCCTGGTGCAGCCTTGTGAACTAAAGGACAGATAAAATATGAGATACTGGCGTCTTCTTGTCCTGGTGCAGCCTCGTGAACTAAAGGACAGATAAAATATGAGATACTCGCGCGTCTTCTTGTCGTGGTGCAGCCTCGTGAACTAAAGGACAGATACAATATGAGATACTGGCGTCTTCTTGTCCTGGTGCAGCCTCGTGAACTAAAGGACAGATAAAATATGAGATACTGGCGTCTTCTTGTCCTGGTGCAGCCTCGTGAACTAAAGGACAGATAAAATATGAGATACTGGCGTCTTCTTGTCCTGGTGCAGCCTCGTGAACTAAAGGATAGATAAAATATGAGATACTCGCGTCTTCTTGTCATGGTGCAGCCTCGTCAACTAAAGGACAGATAAAATATGAGATACTCGCGTCTTCTTGTCCTGGTGCAGCCTCGTGAACTAAAGGAAAGATAAAATATGAGATACTCGCGTCTTCTTGTCCTGGTGCAGCCTCGTGAACTAAAGGAAAGATAAAATACGAGATACTGGCGTCTTCTTGTCCTTGTGCAGCCTCGTCAACTAAAGGACAGATAAAATATGAGATACTCGCGTCTTCTTGTCCTGGTGCAGCTTCGTGAACTAAAGGATAGATAAAATATGAGATACTGGCGTCTTCTTGTGCCTCGTCAACTAAAGGACAGATAAAATATGAGATACTGGCGTCTTCTTGTCCTGGTGCAGCCTCGTGAACTAAAGGACAGATAAAATATGAGATACTGGCGTCTTCTTGTCCTGGTGCAGCCCCGTGAACTAAAGGAAAGATAAAATACGAGATACTGGCGTCTTCTTGTCCTTGTGCAGCCTCGTCGACTAAAGGACAGATAACGTATGAGATACTCGCGTCTTCTTGTCCTGGTGCAGCCTCGTGAACTAAAGGATAGATAAAATATGAGATACTGGCGTCTTCTTGTCCTGGTGCAGCCTCGTCAACTAAAGGACAGATAAAATATGAGATACTCGCGTCTTCTTGTCCTGGTGCAGCCTTGTGAACTAAAGGACAGATAAAATATGAGATACTGGCGTCTTCTTGTCCTGGTGCAGCCTCGTGAACTAAAGGACAGATAAAATATGAGATACTCGCGCGTCTTCTTGTCGTGGTGCAGCCTCGTGAACTAAAGGACAGATACAATATGAGATACTGGCGTCTTCTTGTCCTGGTGCAGCCTCGTGAACTAAAGGACAGATAAAATATGAGATACTGGCGTCTTCTTGTCCTGGTGCAGCCTCGTGAACTAAAGGACAGATAAAATATGAGATACTGGCGTCTTCTTGTCCTGGTGCAGCCTCGTGAACTAAAGGATAGATAAAATATGAGATACTCGCGTCTTCTTGTCATGGTGCAGCCTCGTCAACTAAAGGACAGATAAAATATGAGATACTCGCGTCTTCTTGTCCTGGTGCAGCCTCGTGAACTAAAGGAAAGATAAAATATGAGATACTCGCGTCTTCTTGTCCTGGTGCAGCCTCGTGAACTAAAGGAAAGATAAAATACGAGATACTGGCGTCTTCTTGTCCTTGTGCAGCCTCGTCAACTAAAGGACAGATAAAATATGAGATACTCGCGTCTTCTTGTCCTGGTGCAGCTTCGTGAACTAAAGGATAGATAAAATATGAGATACTGGCGTCTTCTTGTGCCTCGTCAACTAAAGGACAGATAAAATATGAGATACTGGCGTCTTCTTGTCCTGGTGCAGCCTTGTGAACTAAAGGACAGATAAAATATGAGATACTCGCGCGTCTTCTTGTCGTGGTGCAGCCTCGTGAACTAAAGGACAGATACAATATGAGATACTGGCGTCTTCTTGTCCTGGTGCAGCCTCGTGAACTAAAGGACAGATAAAATATGAGATACTGGCGTCTTCTTGTCCTGGTGCAGCCTCGTGAACTAAAGGACAGATACAATATGAGATACTGGCGTCTTCTTGTCCTGGTGCAGCCTCGTGAACTAAAGGATAGATAAAATATGAGATACTGGCGTCTTCTTGTCCTGGTGAAGCCTCGTCAACTAAAGGACAGATAAAATATGAGATACTGGCGTCTTCTTGTCCTGGTGCAGCCTCGTGAACTAAAGGACAGATAAAATATGAGATACTCGCGCGTCTTCTTGTCGTGGTGCAGCCTCGTGAACTAAAGGACAGATACAATATGAGATACTGGCGTCTTCTTGTCCTGGTGCAGCCTCGTGAACTAAAGGACAGATAAAATATGAGATACTGGCGTCTTCTTGTCCTGGTGCAGCCTCGTGAACTAAAGGACAGATACAATATGAGATACTGGCGTCTTCTTGTCCTGGTGCAGCCTCGTGAACTAAAGGACAGATAAAATATGAGATACTGGCGTCTTCTTGTCCTGGTGCAGCCTCGTGAACTAAAGGACAGATAAAGTATGAGATACTCGCGTCTTCTTGTCCTGGTGCAGCCTCGTCAACTCAAGGACAGATAAAATATGAGATACTGGCGTCTTCTTGTCCTGGTGCAGCCTCGTCAACCATGAATCTCCTTCTTATAGTCTTTACCGCGCGGCGTTGGTGATAACCTGTGTCCACAGCCTTCTGTCTCAACAACCAGTTATTTCTGCTACAAATGTACCTTCGCTCCATAATGTCGTGTAGTCCATCTGTCCCTCCTCCCTTCCAACTTTCCTATTGTCACGATCTATTATAACTCTTTCTTTCCTGATGACGTTACAAAAAATGTGGACTGCAGTACTGATGCGAGTAACCCGTTCTTTTTGTGAGTTAACTTCTCTTAAGATATCTGCATTACGATTTCTCTCCGTCCGCAGTCTTCTGATCATTCTCATGTAATACCCTATCTCTATAGCGTGCACGTGATTCTCAACTAACCTGTAAACTGTCTGTTATTCAATTCTGTGTCAGCCACAGGGCACTTGGGAGCAGATTACATTTCGCTGATTTCGATGATATGAGTGTCCGCTGTTCAGACAGCAATGTTAAACTTAGAGTTAGAGTTAGTTGCATATCCTTTACAGGACGTCGCCGTCAACGCTAGCATTTTTTGCTGTTGTGATCTCTTGGCAAGTTTAAGTTTAGTAGTTTGCCATTGCTTTGTGAACGACCGTCATCCATACAAATTCGTAAAAAACCCAGCGCAAGACAGTCTGCTGCCAAACCACCCGCAGCTGTGTAGGAACGCGGCTTTGTGAGATAACAAACTGCATCCGTTAGCTCGTCGCCACGGAGCCCGCAATGGTGAACTACGGAACGTAAATTTTGCCTAGTAAATCACAAACAGCTAATAAATGCTGAGGTAGATTGCAAAGTCCTGTAAGAGGACAGACGACAGACTTTAGCGTGAGGATTAGCTGGATCTAGCTCTTTAACTCTTAGCTCACTTCTATTGAAACAGATATATTGCATAGACTTTTTTGATACATCTTCCCTCTGCAGTTATAAACATATCCAACTACCTAAAGATGTTGTTGTTTCAGACTCGTCCACTTACTTTGACATGGTATTTGTACACAATGAATAAACCCTGTGGAAAAAAAAAGTTTACGCTTTTGAAATATAAGTCTATAAACGAATAAGAGGAATAGTATTAGATAACATAGAAAACAGAGAAGTATTACAAACTCTCACATCCTCATCAAACGTCCTGTTACCTATTTCATACCGAGATGACCTGAGCGCTCAGACCAATGAACAAATATCCCCGATTGTACAGGGATTCCAACGCTTGACCACCGGGTGGACAGGCAAGCCTGCTACCCAGTGTACTATCGCGGCTCCCCTTTGCTGGCGTGGTGAAGCCAGTTTGTCTGGTGGAGTGGACAGTGATATTGTTCTCCGTAGACCCGCTATCACGCCTGGAGCCAGGGCTTGGACGTTGACTCATTAATTATACATCCACCCGCGCAGAGCGCAATCGATATGTGAATCATTTAAATGATATTTCAAGTTCACAATCCAAGGATAATACAACTTCAAAATCCAAGTATATTACACGTTTACAATTTAGGTTATTACAAGTTCACAATTCAAGGATATTACACTTCACAATTCAAGGGTATTATTACACATTCGCAATACAAGGATGTTACACATTCACAATTCAAGAACAGTACATGTTCACAATTCAAGTTTATGATGTTGAAAAAGTGATATCTATATCGCCTTTGATCGCAAATGAGCCCTGTTTGTAACCTTATCGTATGTCAGTCTCACAATGAGAAACAACTGAAGTCAGACAGTCGCTTCTGCAGTCATTTAGTATGTTGCTACTGTGGTTTTGGACTCCCTGGTATTGTAGTACTCTTACTACAGATATTGTCCTATAAAAAGATTGGAGAGTTTGAGAAATTCCCCCATGACCCCAAACTCGATGAAGGGAAAATCACACCTGCAACACCTGGTGCCAAAGGACGGGAAACACACTAAGGTGTGCAAACGGAGAGGACCTTTTTGCAAAAGAGCTGCTACTTAAAGAGGCTACAAACATTAGTGTAATAGATAGTATATATGGCTTTATTCCACCACTGTAGACAAACAACACAGTCATTATTATTATTATTATTATTATTATTATTAGTATTATTATTATTATTATTATTATTATTATTATTTTATTATTAAATATTGAGCACAACCCACTACTGGCAACGCCGATCGCATTCTGGTATGAACCTAAGGCCTATCCACGTCAATATGGAAGCACTATACTCGAGTTTCGCCCTTGTTTGAGCTCGTCAGTAGTGCATATCCTTGACCGGACCCGGAAACAGTCCCGGATCACGCGTGTGAAGCGGGTGTGTAACCACGCGGCACACACTGGACACACCAAGTTATCACAACAGAACATCACAATGCTACCCATCGTAGGCTATGCTCAAGATTGCCCAATCGCCGCGACCGACGTACGTCAATCGATAGGACCCGAACGATCAGGACTTCTCACTGGCAAGGAACACCAGGCCTCCTAAATCCAGAGAGCAATAATCAATTGATTATGTGGTTGTTTCGGGATTTGAAATTTAAATATTGAGCACAACCCACTACTGGCAACGCCGATCGCATTCTGGTATGAACCTAAGGCCTATCCACGTCAATATGGAAGCACTATACTCGAGTTTCGCCCTTGTTTGAGCTCGTCAGTAGTGCATATCCTTGACCGGACCCGGAAACAGTCCCGGATCACGCGTGTGAAGCGGGTGTGTAACCACGCGGCACACACTGGACACACCAAGTTATCACAACAGAACATCACAATGCTACCCATCGTAGGCTATGCTCAAGATTGCCCAATCGCCGCGACCGACGTCCGTCAATCGATAGGACCCGAACGATCAGGACTTCTCACTGGCAAGGAACACCAGGCCTCCTAAATCCAGTGAGCAATAATCAATTGATTATGTGGTTGTTTCGGGATTTGAAATTTAAATATTGAGCACAACCCACTACTGGCAACGCCGATCGCATTCTGGTATGAACCTAAGGCCTATCCACGTCAATATGGAAGCACTATACTCGAGTTTCGCCCTTGTTTGAGCTCGTCAGTAGTGCATATCCTTGACCGGACCCGGAAACAGTCCCGGATCACGCGTGTGAAGCGTGTGAATATTTAAATTTCAAATCCCGAAACAACCACATAATCAATTGATTATTGCTCACTGGATTTAGGAGGCCTGGTGTTCCTTGCCAGTGAGAAGTCCTGATCGTTCGGGTCCTATCGATTGACGGACGTCGGTCGCGGCGATTGGGCAATCTTGAGCATAGCCTACGATGGGTAGCATTGTGATGTTCTGTTGTGATAACTTGGTGTGTCCAGTGTGTGCCGCGTGGTTACACACCCGCTTCACACGCGTGATCCGGGACTGTTTCCGGGTCCGGTCAAGGATATGCACTACTGACGAGCTCAAACAAGGGCGAAACTCGAGTATAGTGCTTCCATATTGACGTGGATAGGCCTTAGGTTCATACCAGAATGCGATCGGCGTTGCCAGTAGTGGGTTGTGCTCAATATTTAAATTTCAAATCCCGAAACAACCACATAATCTATTTTATTATTATTATTATTAGTAGTAGTAGTAGTAGTAGAAGTAGTAATAGTAGTAGTAGTAGTAGTAGTAGTAGTAGTAGTAGTAGTAGTAGTAGTAGTAGTAGTAGTAGTAGTAGTAGTAGTATTAGTAGTAGTAGTAGTAGTAGTGGTAGTAGTAGCAGTTGTACTAGTAGTAATAGTAGTAGTCGTCTCCGTCGTCGTCGTCTCGTCGTACTGTTCCAACTTTACATCATCGGGTCGTCTCATAATTGCTCCGTTCCTGAGCCACACGAAATGTCTATCATTGTCCCATGTGAACTCGTGAAGGAAACAATAATGTATTATTGCTCACACTAGCGCTGTCTCAACGCTGCCGGCGTGCAAGACCAGGGTGCAGGTCGTCTGCCGCCATCACGGGCAATGTCTATGCCTCTTTTGCTACATTCATTCATTCATTCATTCATCAAGTAGCATGTCCTTTGCAGAACCTCGCTCCCATGACAACCTTCCGGAAAACCTCTCGATCATGAGCAAGATGTCCAGCATCTGATACACCCATCTGGAGATCATCCGCCACATCCTGCACCCATCTTCTCTTTGGCCTTCCTCTTCCTCTCTTCCCAGGCATATACCCTTCCATTATTGTTCTCTCCAAACTTTCGTGACGTTTCAAGTGACCAAAATACTTAAATTTTCTTTGTTTTATCGACTTTAATACCCAACCCTCCTCAATATTCAACTCTTGAAGTATGGATGCATTTGTTCTTTTCTTTACCCAAGATATTCTTAGAACTCGTTTATAACATTTATATTCAAAGGCGTTTATGCGCTGTTCAGCTTGTTTAGTAAGTGTCCATGTCTCACAGACGTATGTTGCAATGGGAAAGATGCATGCTCTTAAAAATCAAATTTTTGTAGTTCTCTCTGTCCCACTCCATAATTTTTTCAGCTGTTTAAGTCTTTGAAGAGCAATGGATAGTCGCCGTTTAATTTCTTTCATTGTGTCACCGTTATTGGTAATCAATGACCCAAGATATTCAAAATTTTCCACCACCTCAAATTTTCCCCCATTAATGTATATTTCTTTCTCCATAGTAGTTTTATCTGTATGCATTATCTTTGTTTTTGCTGTGTTAAGATATAAGTTGTGATTTTCACTATTCAATTGGGTTGAGGCTATTAGGTTTTCTATGCCATTCTGTGTTGTGGATAGTAATACTGTATCATCAGCATATCGAATCTCTGGTATGTCATGACCGCCGATATTTAGGGCATCATATAGCTCCTTGTTTATATCATCTCTTACATTTCTCATTATATTTTCGGCGTACAGGTTAAACAAATAGGGTGACAGCACGCAGCCCTGACGGACTCCTTGCTTGATGTCAAACCAATCTGATATCTCGCCATCTATTCTAACTGCTGCTTGTTGGTCTAGATAGAGCATTTTTTGGGAGTCTCTGTGGCGAAGTGGTCAAGCCGTTTGACGTTTGACTCGTGAGCCGAAGGTTGTGGGTTCGATTCCGGGCCGCGTCCTTCGGTTTACGAGTTAAATGTTTCGGAGACTCCCATGGGTCGTCGCTAAAAGCTACGGAGTTCGTGCTTTGTGCGACGCTTTCCGTACTGCGGAAAGAGACCGAGCCATATGGGATAAAAACCCGGTGCAATGAAGTCGACCTTGTCGACTTTTAAGCGACTTTTTTAAGAGCATTTTTATGAGTTGTACTACATGTGAAGGAAAGCCCATATTCCTCATGATTTCCCAAAGTTTCTGATGTTGTACACAGTCAGATGCCTTTGAATAATCCACAAAACATGAGAATAGGTGTACATTAAATTCTCTGCACTTCTCTATTATTAAACGCATGTTGAACATGTGATCTCTTGTTCCTCTTCCTTGTCTAAATCCAGCTTGAACCACGTTAATCTCTTCTTCCATTTTCTTACGAATTCTTCGCATTATGACTTTTAGTAGAATTTTACTTGCATGACTGATCAGGGCAACAGTTCTATAGTTGGTGCATAATTTCAGGTTGCCCTTTTTTGGTTTTGGAATGAAGATAGTTCTCTTTCAATCTTTTGGCCACATACCATATTTCCAATTCTTTGTACATAATGCATGATATATGTGTATGCTTTCTTCTCCTCCCTCTTTAATTAGTTCAGCTGGTATCTCATCACATCCAGGTGATTTACCATTCTTCAGGTATTTTATAGCCCAAGCAATTTCATCTAATGAGGGTTCAGGTTCTGTCTCTGCTGTCATTGGCTCATGTATCTCATTCATATCCTCACTGTCACTCATATCATACATTCCACTGCAGTACTCCTGCCATCTTTCTAGAATTTGTCTAGATTCTGTTAAGATATCTTGTCACAGATAACATTCAATTGAGGTTGAACATTTCTTGTCAATAACTTCATTTTTTTGAACATTTCATAATCTCTTCCAGTCTTATGATATTGCTCTATTCTGGTACAGCAATCTTGTATATATTGATTTTTGTCCTTTCTTGTGTTCTTTCTTATTTCTCGAGTTAAAGATTTATACTTCATCCTGCTGTTTTCGGATTCATCTCCTTTCTGTTTCAGCTCCCTTCGTTGTTTTATTAATTCTAACGTGTCTGATGTAATCCATGGCTTAAGTAGCTTTTTCTTGGTCGGAATGAAATCTTTGGCTGCTTGTACTGCCAGTTCATCGGGTGTCATTTCTTCTTGAAAAGACATCAAGACCCCAAAGCGATTCTTAACTTCTATGTTGTATGCATCTGGTATTTTTGTGAGATCAAAACGAAGTGGCCTTGGTCCTCGGGTAAGCTTTTTGAGTTTTAATTTCAGATCTGCTTCTAATAACTGATGATCTGTATCGCAGTCTGCACTTAGTAGGGATTTTGCAGATGTTATGCTTGATCTCCATCTTCTTTGTATACTTCGGAACCAACAACAATATATCCTGGCCTACCACAGGGATCACCATTATCTCCGGTACTGTTCAACGCCTACACAGTGAGAATCACCAGTGAGCAGATCACTGGACCTGGCAGGACATTGTCATATGCCGATGATGTTTTAGTGTATCGTCAGGGTAAGGATAGAGAGGAGGTTGCTGTGGAGCTACAAACCGAACTCAATCGCATAAGTACTTGGTGTGATGAAGCTGGGGCAATGGTCAACCCAACAAAGGCAACAGTGACTTGGTTCTCGTTGAATAATCATATTGTCAACAATCCAACACCAACTGTAATGCTGTGTTCAGAGACGGTGGAAAGAACGCAGGCAATGAATTACCTGGGGATACGGTTTGATCGAAGCCTTGCTTATAATGTGCACATAGACCAGGTGATAACAAAGGCCAAGCGGGGTTTGGCAGCGATGCGGGTGATGGCGGCAGCAAACTGTGAGCAGCGCCATCTATGTCTTCTGTACGAGGGGCTGGTCATGTCTGTTTTGGAGTATGCAATGGCAATCCTGACGGTCAGCCATAAGCAGATAGAAAGGATGGAAAGGATACAGAATGAAGCTATGCGCATTATTCTTGGATGTACAAGAGATACAGCATGCAGGGCGATGCGCTACCTTCTTGATTTTCCAACCATTGAAGAGAGAATGCAAGTTTGCAGGGCACGCGCCTACCTCAGAATTAACGCAAACACACAGCATCCACTGCATAGTGAAATTAGGAAGGTCAAGGGCAGCAGGTTAAAAAGAGGACGGTCGTGGATGGGTCAAGCCGAGGACATTCTTCAACAGGTGTGTTCACTTGAGGACTTAGAACCTGGCGAGGAGTGGGTGCAAGTGCCAACAGACTTCTGCACATCCTTTTCAGTTTGCATCCAACTAGATAGAAAATGCAGACAAGAAAATCCGGCTGCTGTTGAGGCTGAAGTACAAGCGTTGATTTTCGAGAATTCGCTAGACAGTGACGCGGTCATCTACACAGATGGGTCGGTCATCCGACATGTGAGAAGCTCATGGGCCTTTACAGCTCGGGCCGGAGGGAGAATTGTGAAGGAGGACTCTGGTGCTTTCACTGAAACCACAAGTAGCCTGACCATGGAAGTCATGGCAGTAAGTAAAGCAATAACATGGCTCGTGACACAGACATTCACTAGGGCTTGTTTCCTTAGCGACTCAATGAACATGATCAAGAGGATAGAGGAGGGGTCGATCCGAAGAGAATGGTTGCTGCCTCTGAAGCGGTCTCGGCTGGCAAAGATTAGTTTCATCTTCGTGCCAGGGCATGCGGGAGTACAAGGAAATGAGCGGGCTGACAAGCTCGCAGGTGAGGCTACTGTTGAGGGCGGACGCGCCATGGACCAGGCTGACATTCTGAATGCTCTACGAGAAGTGAGACTTTTGCAAGAACCAAGTGATGATTGTGAATCTACAACAATGGCCAGACTGCGAGAGCAGCAAATTAAAAGAGGGGTGGCCAAACAAGAATACTACGCAGGAAGCCAAAGAAGATTGATAAACCAACACAGAACTGGCGTCGTTAGCCGCTACACGCTGCGGGATTTGCTGAGGAGGGGATCCGAGCACTTATGGACTGAATGGTCCGATGTGCAACGAGGATGATCTGTCGAGTAACTAACTAACTAACTTCTTTGTATTAAAATATAATCTATCTGATTTTTGGTAAACTGTCTGGAGACTCCATATGAAGAGTCTTCTTGGATGTTGTTTAAAAAGTGTGTATCGTTAACTCATTTTCTGTGCAAAATTCAATTAATTTATCACCT
Organism: Cepaea hortensis; assembly: GCA_963921405.1. NCBI lineage: Eukaryota > Metazoa > Mollusca > Gastropoda > Stylommatophora > Helicidae > Cepaea > Cepaea hortensis. Next base: position 109,533,945 of record OY992879.1, read on the forward strand.
GCATCATTTCTATTTCCTAATCCAAATTTTCCTAAAACGTGTCTCTCATTTTCAGCTCTTCCTGCACCAACTTTTGCATTAAAATCTTCCATTATTATTGCTATATCATTATGACCATTCTTATTTAATGTGTCTTGTAGTGTGTTGTAAAAATCTTCAATTTCGTCCTCCTCTGCTGTTGAAGTAGGTGCAGTACGAGAGTTGTGTTTTTTGGACGGCATTTAAGTCTAATAGTGAGGATTCTATCACTAACTGGATTACATCCCATTAAAGCTTGTGCAGTTGTCTTATCTAAACAAAATGCCACTCCACTCTGGCCTCCGACATCTCTACCAGAATAAATGAAAATACTTCCATTTTCAGTTGTAAAATTTCCCTTGCCGCTCCAGCGATGTTCACTAATTCCTAAAATTTGAATGTTTAACATCTCAATCTCATCACACACTACTTTAAGCTTTCCCTCATACAGACTTCTCACATTCCACGTTGCTATTCTCACTCTGTTTCTTAGTCTGACACAGGGGATTTCCTTGGTAACACAGTCAGGATTAACTCCGTCATCACGATTACTAGTACTGATCCCTGTATCACACTCTTCCCCAGTGTTATCTGATCTGCCTGGCCTGGGGGTCTCGCCACCAGATCTCTTTCTTATTATGTTTTCTTTCATGGTTGTAATGGTTTCTTGGCAAGTTTTGCAGAAGGTAGTTTGCCATTGCATTCCTTCTGGGCAGTGACTGTACTAGTCGGTGGCCATAGCTATTGTCTCTACTGATGAGATCATCTGCCTATCGCCGCAGAGTGCAAGACCATAACCAACAACAATCTGTCGGCTGCTCTCACACTCCATCCACCACCTGCTTCCATGGCTTCACGTAACCCTGATCGGGGGGGGGGGGGGCTAAACGGGTACTCCACCTTGCCCAAGGGTGTCCCGTAGACTAACGGAGGAAAGAAGGCGTCTTACATCTCCTTTGATAGGAGTTACCCTTACCCCGCTAACCGGCTGTTGCTACATAGCAGTCTGTAAAGTTGTGGTCCTAGGTAAAGTCAACCACCACGGAGATCAAGATATGTCCACTCTAAAGCATGGTCATCCTGGGCCTCATCTTAGTCAAGCCGTATCTGCTGCGCTGAATCGGAACCTTCTTACATCCTAGTATATTTCTCCGCAGATTTAAGTTCCAATACCAATCTTGCACACCTCACTTATTTCTGAATGTAGGGTGGGGGATGAGATGTCTGCAGCACAATCCCCGTTTAGTTGGCACTGTGGTGCCGGGTGGGAAGAAACGTCTCCACTCCAGCTTCACTCAGATAGAGGCATGCCCCAACGTGTGACGTACGCCCGATTAAACTCGCCAAGCAGGCAAACACCACAGCACAGCCTTCAAGCCCACATCAAACACTTAAGACTATCTCCAGTGGCAACCAACCGTATAGTAAACCAAACTCTGCGTGACAAAGCAGGGTCGTCAACAGACAACGGGTTTTATATATGAAACAGATGATGCAGTCCAGTGATAGATACCATAGAAGCAAAGCGAAAGAAGAATAAGAAAGAAATACAAAGAAGACAAATAAGAGGAAAAGGAAGGAGGTGAGAAGAAGAAACGCAAACGAGATGCATAATAATCGTAAAATAACTAAGTCAACATATGGATCTGAGTCATGGATCATCCCGCAAATCACAATGAAGAAGAAAACCACTAACATCGGGACTTTTAAACTTAATTAGAATATCGTGGACAGAAACAGAAATATACTGACTGACTACAAGATGTGAGTAGTTTACAATGGACGTTTCGCTTAGAATTTGGTGGATTGACCTGTGGATTGACCTTGACATCGGCCGATTTTCACTCCCCCTCGGTCATGTAGTTGGGTGGGTAAGGGGTGGTATCTAGGTCATATCTAAGGGCGATAATTCTAAGATTTTATGTTTCTAAGGGCAGATAACTATTGAGTGGGTGTATAAAAATTTTAATTAATTATTAAAAAATAAAATAAAATAAATAAAAATAAAAATAAATAACGACGGGGTGCGGGGTGGTGGCGAGGGGGTGGGCACGTGGGGTGAGACTAGGCGGCTTAAACACTAGCAGGTATATAATAAGTTTTATTAAATCATGTATAAACAATACAATGCATATTAAATAAGTAGCGGCATAGTGGAAAATTCTGGAACGTAGTACCGGGGAGTTATACGTCGGCAAGTGTGGGAAAATCTCCGGCGGGTGTGACGGTGGTCGGTTCATAACAGACGTGGAGGGGGTGCATACGGAAAAGTCATTAAGTAAAGGGTTGTAAAAACGTGGGTGAGTGGTGTGTTAAAATATTTTGAACTGTTAGCGCATTGGTGGTGTACAATAATAGTAGGAATAGAAGGAATAGGTGCGGTGGGGATAGTAGTGGGTATGGGTTAGTGAAATTAGTTGATAAGGGTGGTTATTAGTGCTATGTAGATGTTCATAGTAGCTTATTCACTAACATAACACGTGTTACAAATGACACCTTGAAAGCTAAAGATCGCTGATTGTAATGGATATAGTGTAGTATCATTCGGTGGTAAGGGGTGGGTATCAGGTATTAGCGGTCAACAGATGGTCAAGCAGTGGTCAAGTGAGGAAATTTTAGGGAAAAGTGGTTATAATGATAGGGTGAGGCTTAAAGGGTGGTAAATTAGTGGTCAAATAGTGGTCAAGCAGTGGTCAAGTAGTGGTCAAGTGGTAGTCAAGTGAGGACATTTTAGAGAAAAGTAGTTGTAATGATATGGTGATGGTTAAAGGGTGATAAATTAGTGGTCAAGCAGTGGTCAAGGGGTGGTCAAGTGAGGAAATTTTAGGGAAAAAGTGGTTGTAATGATATGGTGATGATTAAAGGGTGGTAAATTAGTGGTCAAGCAATGGTCAAGGGGTGGTCAAGTAAGGAAAATTTTAGGGAAAAGTAGTTGTAATGATATGGTGATGATTAAAGGGTGATAAATTAGTGGTCAAGCAGTGGTCAAGGGGTGGTCAAGTGAGGAAATTTTAATTGGTCGTAGCGACATGGTGATGGTTAAAGGATGGTAAATTAGTGGTAAATTAGTGGTCAAGTGGTGGTCAAGTAAGGAAAATTTTAGGGAAAAGTGGTTATAATGATATGGTGATGATTAAAGGGTGGTAAATTAGTGGTCAAGTAGTGGTCAACCAATGGTCAAGTAGTGGTCAAGTGAGGAAATTTTAGGGAAAAGTGGTTATAATGATATGGTGATGATTAAAGGGTGGTAAATTAGTGGTCAAGTAGTGGTCAGCCAATGGTCAAGTAGTGGTCAAGTGGTCGAGTGACCACTTAAATTGTAGATGACGATGTCCCTAAGATTATGGTAGTGGTTAAAGTGATCGATGACATGGTCAAGTAGCGGTCAACCAGTGGTCAAGTGGTCGAAAGAACACTTAAAAGGTAGAAAAAAGGACGTATATTGAAACGGTGATGGTAAAATGGTCGACGTGTCAAGCAGTGGTCAAGTAGTGCTCAACCAGTGGTCAACCGCTCAAGTGAGAAAATTGTAGGGTATGGTACGTGTAGTGAAACAGAGATGAATAAATTAAGTAGTGACGTTGTCAAGTAGTGATCAAGTAGCGGGCAAGTACTGGTCAAATGGTCGAGTGACTACTTAAATTGTAAGGGAAAGTACGTGTAGTGAACCTGTGTTGGTTACAGTGATCGATGACGTGCTCAAGTAGTGGCCAAGTAGTGGTAAATGGTCGAATGACTACTTAAATTGTCGGTGAAAGTAGGTATGGTGACATGGTGATGATCAAGAGTTGGTCAAGTGGTGCTCAAATAGTGGTCAAGTAGTGGTCAAGTAGTCGAATGACCACTTAAATTATAGGGTATGGTACGTGTAGTGAAACGGTGATGGTAAAATAAGTAAGGACATAGTCAAATAGTGGTCAAGTACTGGTGAAGTAGTGATCAAGTGGTCGAAGGATCACTTAAATTGTAGGGTATGGTATGTGTAGTGACATGATGATGGTTAAAGTGATCGATGAAATGATCAAGACGTTATGCCGACTGCTAAGTTAAGAAAGTAATGTCCTTACTATCGGCAATTTCCCTGACAGGAGCGCCTCGAGCACTGATTTTGTATTGATCAATAGCACCTAGTGGTACAGTCGACACACATGGACAATAGTTACAGCCGGTCAAAGATGGCGTCGCACCCTATCACACATGGGTAATTGCTACAACCAGACTACGTCTCATTCGCTAAAACTGGTCAAATATGGACTTGCAGTCGATCCCATGTGTAATGGTACATCCAAGAAAAGGCTCACTGACTAAAACAATCAAAGAATTCCCTGCTTCCGATAACATGTATAATGGTACAGCCAGAACACGGGTTAATGATTCAATCGGTCAAAGATGGCGATGGATCCAGTGACACGCATAACGAGACACGTGGAACACGTTGCTAATAACCGAAATGTTCAAAGACGGCGGCGAATCCGGTCACAGGGGTAATGGTACATCTTAGACACGTGGTTAAGAGGGAAACTATAGAAAAAGGGTGTCCTATCGGTTGTCGAGTCAAGGAACCTAACGTATGATGATCACTGTGTATAGGAGTGAATACACTGCATCATAAACATTGCATCCGAAGGCTAAAAGGGTCACCCTTCTCTCTCTCTCTCTCCTTTCTATAACCGTGTAGTCCTAGTGTTATCCGGTTACACCAAAGGACACTCGGGCATCAATAAAACATAAACTGGTCTCGAAAACCCCATACGCGCATGTAAACAAATCACCACAGTGTCCGACTAAGCCTTTCTCATATTCATAGTACAGAGCTGTGATCACAGAGGCTAGTCGGGGAAATCGTATCTGTACGTAACAACTATCGGGTCATACAGCGACGAGTGGGTAGTGGGTGTTAACAGATGCACACAAACACAACAAACTGCCCCGATTCAACCTTAGGCAATGCACGTAACATGACAGGTCACATGTCCGCCGTCATAATCAGCGACGTTATCACGTATCAAATTAGATAGCCACACTTTCATTTCCTTTCTATGTGTCCATAGTGTCTTTACATCTTTCTCCAGAAAACCATTTCCAAGACCAATATATGTTTTTTGTCAGTGTACCTGCTCAGTGCCACACTTCACAACCAGACAAAAGTACACGTTCTATGTACCACTTCAACCGTCAAATAAGAAAATATGTTAGACAAAATATTAAAATTATTGGTCAAATACAGAAATATATCACCCAAACTTATAAAAAGTAGGAACATATGTTAACCAAATGGAAAATATCTTAGCCAAATAGGAAAATTTGTTAGCCAAATAGAAAAAAATATTGACCGCGTAACGATATATCTTGTCCACACTTATGAAAAGTAGGGAAATTTGTTAGTCAAATGAGAAAAAAGATTGACCAAGTAACGAAATACCCAAACCAAACTTATGAAAAGTACGAAACTTTGTTAAGCAAGTATGAAAAGGTATCGTCCAAACAGAGAAATATAGCACCCAAACTTATAAAAAGTAGGAACATATGTTAATCAAATGGAAAATATCTTGGCCAAATAGGAAAATTTGTTAGCCAAATGGGGAAAATATTGTCCAAGTGACGAAATACCCCCCAACAAACTTAGGAAAAGTACGAAACTTTGTTAAGCAAGTATGAAAAGGTATCGACCAAACAGAGAAATATATCACCTAAACTTATAAAAAGTAAGAACATATGTTAACCAAATGGAAAATATCTTGGCCAAATAGGAAAATTTGTTAGCCAACTGGGAAAAATATTGTCCAAGTAACGAAATATCCGCCAACAAACTTAGGAAAAGTACGAAACTTTGTTAAGCAAGTATGAAAAGATATCGACCAAACAGAGAAATATATCACCCAAACTTATAAAAAGTAGGAACATATGTTAACCAAATGGAAAATATCTTGGCCAAATAATAAAAGTTGTTAGCCAAATAGAAAAAAATATTGACCACGTAACGATATATCTTGTCCACACTTATGAAAAGTAGGAAAATTTGTTAGCCAAATGGGGAAAATATTGACCACGTAACGAAATACCCCCCAACAAACTTAGGAAAAGTACGAAACTTTGTTAAGCAAGTATGAAAAGGTATCGTCCAAACAGAGAAATATAGCACCCAAACTTATAAAAAGTAGGAACATATGTTAATCAAATGGAAAATATCTTGGCCAAATAGGAAAATTTGTTAGCCAAATGGGGAAAATATTGTCCAAGTGACGAAATACCCCCCAACAAACTTAGGAAAAGTACGAAACTTTGTTAAGCAAGTATGAAAAGGTATCGACCAAACAGAGAAATATATCACCTAAACTTATAAAAAGTAAGAACATATGTTAACCAAATGGAAAATATCTTGGCCAAATAGGAAAATTTGTTAGCCAACTGGGAAAAATATTGTCCAAGTAACGAAATATCCGCCAACAAACTTAGGAAAAGTGCGAAACTTTGTTAAGCAAGTATGAAAAGATATCGACCAAACAGAGAAATATATCACCCAAACTTATAAAAAGTAGGAACATATGTTAACCAAATGGAAAATATCTTGGCCAAATAATAAAAGTTGTTAGCCAAATAGTAAAAAATATTGACCACGTAACGATATATCTTGTCCACACTTATGAAAAGTAGGAAAATTTGTTAGCCAAATGGGGAAAATATTGACCACGTAACGAAATACCCCCCAACAAACTTAGGAAAAGTACGAAACTTTGTTAAGCAAGTATGAAAAGGTATCGACCAAGTAGAGAAATATATCACCCAAACTTATAAAAAGTAGGAACATATGTTAACCAAATGGAAAATATCTTGGCCACATAGGAAATATTGTTTGTCAAATAGAAAAAATATTGACCAAGTAACGAAATACCCCCAACAAACTTATGAAAAGTACGAAACTTTGTTAAGCAAGTATGAAAAGGTATCGTCCAAACAGAGAAATATAGCACCCAAACTTATAAAAAGTAGGAACATATGTTAATCAAATGGAAAATATCTTGGCCAAATAGGAAAATTTGTTAGCCAAATGGGGAAAATATTGTCCAAGTGACGAAATACCCACCAACAAACTTAGGAAAAGTACGAAAACTTTGTTAAGCATGTATGAAAAGGTATCGACCAAACAGAGAAATATATCACCCAAACTTATAAAAAGTAGGAACATATGTTAACCAAATGGAAAATATCTTGGCCACATAGGAAATATTGTTTGCCAAATAGAAAAAATATTGACCACATAACGATATATCTTGTCCACACTTATGAAAAGTAGGGAAATTTGTTAGTCAAATGGGGAAAATATTGACTACGTAACGAAATACCCCCCAACAAACTTAGGAAAAGTACGAAACTTTGTTAAGCAAGTATGAAAAGGTATCGGCCAAACAGAGAAATATAACACCCAAACTTATGAAAAGTAGGAAACTTTGTTAGCCAAAGTGAAAAAAAACCTAGGTCAAGTAAGAAAATTCTGATAGCCAAATGTGAAAAGTGTCGGCCAAATACAGAAATTGCTCAACCAAACTTATAAAACGTAGGAAAATTGTTATTCAAACGGGAAAGCTATTGAACAACTAGGAAAATGTAATAGTCAAAGAAGAATAATATTGAACAAGTAATGAAATATATCATTCAAACTTATGAAAAGTAGGAAGCCTTGATAACCAAATGTGAAAAATATCACTCAAAGAGAGAAATAGCTCGCCCCAACGTATAAAAAGTAGGAAAATTGTCGGCCAAAGGGGAAAAAGTTAGACCAAATACAGAAATATCTCGACCAAACTTATAAAAATCTAGGAAAAAAATAGTACCCAACACAACTAAAAGGCTGACTAAAGTTATAAATCCAAACTTATAAAAATAACCAAATAGGAAAACATATTGACCAAGTACAGACATATATCAATCACACTTATAAACTTGTCGTCCAAAGTGATAAAAAACAAAGAAAGGCTGTCAGCCAGTCTAAGAAATAGGTATGGAAAAGTAAGTCGACCAAGACTACAGAAGTTATATTTTTATTTCCTTTTTTTTTTTTTCTTTTTTTTCTGAGCTTGGTCGACTTACTTTTCCATACCTATTTCTTAGACTGGCTGACAGCCTTTCTTTGTTTTTTATCACTTTGGACGACAAGTTTATAAGTGTGATTGATATATGTCTGTACTTGGTCAATATGTTTTCCTATTTGGTTATTTTTATAAGTTTGGATTTATAACTTTAGTCAGCCTTTTAGTTGTGTTGGGTACTATTTTTTTCCTAGATTTTTATAAGTTTGGTCGAGATATTTCTGTATTTGGTCTAACTTTTTCCCCTTTGGCCGACAATTTTCCTACTTTTTATACGTTGGGGCGAGCTATTTCTCTCTTTGAGTGATATTTTTCACATTTGGTTATCAAGGCTTCCTACTTTTCATAAGTTTGAATGATATATTTCATTACTTGTTCAATATTATTCTTCTTTGACTATTACATTTTCCTAGTTGTTCAATAGCTTTCCCGTTTGAATAACAATTTTCCTACGTTTTATAAGTTTGGTTGAGCAATTTCTGTATTTGGCCGACACTTTTCACATTTGGCTATCAGAATTTTCTTACTTGACCTAGGTTTTTTCACTTTGGCTAACAAAGTTTCCTACTTTTCATAAGTTTGGGTGTTATATTTCTCTGTTTGGCCGATACCTTTTCATACTTGCTTAACAAAGTTTCGTACTTTTCCTAAGTTTGTTGGGGGGTATTTCGTTACGTAGTCAATATTTTCCCCATTTGACTAACAAATTTCCCTACTTTTCATAAGTGTGGACAAGATATATCGTTATGTGGTCAATATTTTTTCTATTTGGCAAACAATATTTCCTATGTGGCCAAGATATTTTCCATTTGGTTAACATATGTTCCTACTTTTTATAAGTTTGGGTGATATATTTCTCTGTTTGGTCGATACCTTTTCATACATGCTTAACAAAGTTTTCGTACTTTTCCTAAGTTTGTTGGTGGGTATTTCGTCACTTGGACAATATTTTCCCCATTTGGCTAACAAATTTTCCTATTTGGCCAAGATATTTTCCATTTGATTAACATATGTTCCTACTTTTTATAAGTTTGGGTGCTATATTTCTCTGTTTGGACGATACCTTTTCATACTTGCTTAACAAAGTTTCGTACTTTTCATAAGTTTGTTGGGGGTATTTCGTTACTTGGTCAATATTTTTTCTATTTGACAAACAATATTTCCTATGTGGCCAAGATATTTTCCATTTGGTTAACATATGTTCCTACTTTTTATAAGTTTGGGTGATATATTTCTCTACTTGGTCGATACCTTTTCATACTTGCTTAACAAAGTTTCGTACTTTTCCTAAGTTTGTTGGGGGGGTATTTCGTTACGTGGTCAATATTTTCCCCATTTGGCTAACAAATTTTCCTACTTTTCATAAGTGTGGACAAGATATATCGTTACGTGGTCAATATTTTTTACTATTTGGCTAACAACTTTTATTATTTGGCCAAGATATTTTCCATTTGGTTAACATATGTTCCTACTTTTTATAAGTTTGGGTGATATATTTCTCTGTTTGGTCGATATCTTTTCATACTTGCTTAACAAAGTTTCGCACTTTTCCTAAGTTTGTTGGCGGATATTTCGTTACTTGGACAATATTTTTCCCAGTTGGCTAACAAATTTTCCTATTTGGCCAAGATATTTTCCATTTGGTTAACATATGTTCTTACTTTTTATAAGTTTAGGTGATATATTTCTCTGTTTGGTCGATACCTTTTCATACTTGCTTAACAAAGTTTCGTACTTTTCCTAAGTTTGTTGGGGGGTATTTCGTCACTTGGACAATATTTTCCCCATTTGGCTAACAAATTTTCCTATTTGGCCAAGATATTTTCCATTTGATTAACATATGTTCCTACTTTTTATAAGTTTGGGTGCTATATTTCTCTGTTTGGACGATACCTTTTCATACTTGCTTAACAAAGTTTCGTACTTTTCCTAAGTTTGTTGGGGGGTATTTCGTTACGTGGTCAATATTTTCCCCATTTGGCTAACAAATTTTCCTACTTTTCATAAGTGTGGACAAGATATATCGTTACGTGGTCAATATTTTTTTCTATTTGGCTAACAACTTTTATTATTTGGCCAAGATATTTTCCATTTGGTTAACATATGTTCCTACTTTTTATAAGTTTGGGTGATATATTTCTCTGTTTGGTCGATATCTTTTCATACTTGCTTAACAAAGTTTCGTACTTTTCCTAAGTTTGTTGGCGGATATTTCGTTACTTGGACAATATTTTTCCCAGTTGGCTAACAAATTTTCCTATTTGGCCAAGATATTTTCCATTTGGTTAACATATGTTCTTACTTTTTATAAGTTTAGGTGATATATTTCTCTGTTTGGTCGATACCTTTTCATACTTGCTTAACAAAGTTTCGTACTTTTCCTAAGTTTGTTTGGGGGTATTTCGTCACTTGGACAATATTTTCCCCATTTGGCTAACAAATTTTCCTATTTGGCCAAGATATTTTCCATTTGATTAACATATGTTCCTACTTTTTATAAGTTTGGGTGCTATATTTCTCTGTTTGGACGATACCTTTTCATACTTGCTTAACAAAGTTTCGTACTTTTCATAAGTTTGGTTTGGGTATTTCGTTACTTGGTCAATCTTTTTTCTCATTTGACTAACAAATTTCCCTACTTTTCATAAGTGTGGACAAGATATATCGTTACGCGGTCAATATTTTTTTCTATTTGGCTAACAAATTTTCCTATTTGGCTAAGATATTTTCCATTTGGTTAACATATGTTCCTACTTTTTATAAGTTTGGGTGATATATTTCTGTATTTGACCAATAATTTTAATATTTTGTCTAACATATTTTCTTATTTGACGGTTGAAGTGGTACATAGAACGTGTACTTTTGTCTGGTTGTGAAGTGTGGCACTGAGCAGGTACACTGACAAAAAACATATATTGGTCTTGGAAATGGTTTTCTGGAGAAAGATGTAAAGACACTATGGACACATAGAAAGGAAATGAAAGTGTGGCTATCTAATTTGATACGTGATAACGTCGCTGATTATGACGGCGGACATGTGACCTGTCATGTTACGTGCATTGCCTAAGGTTGAATCGGGGCAGTTTGTTGTGTTTGTGTGCATCTGTTAACACCCACTACCCACTCGTCGCTGTATGACCCGATAGTTGTTACGTACAGATACGATTTCCCCGACTAGCCTCTGTGATCACAGCTCTGTACTATGAATATGAGAAAGGCTTAGTCGGACACTGTGGTGATTTGTTTACATGCGCGTATGGGGTTTTCGAGACCAGTTTATGTTGTATTGATGCCCGAGTGTCCTTTGGTGTAACCGGATAACACTAGGACTACACGGTTATAGAAAGGAGAGAGAGAGAGAGAAGGGTGACCCTTTTAGCCTTCGGATGCAATGTTTATGATGCAGTGTATTCACTCCTATACACAGTGATCATCATACGTTAGGTTCCTTGACTCGACAACCGATAGGACACCCTTTTTCTATAGTTTCCCTCTTAACCACGTGTCTAAGATGTACCATTACCCCTGTGACCGGATTCGCCGCCGTCTTTGAACATTTCGGTTATTAGCAACGTGTTCCACGTGTCTCGTTATGCGTGTCACTGGATCCATCGCCATCTTTGACCGATTGAATCATTAACCCGTGTTCTGGCTGTACCATTATACATGTTATCGGAAGCAGGGAATTCTTTGATTGTTTTAGTCAGTGAGCCTTTTCTTGGATGTACCATTACACATGGGATCGACTGCAAGTCCATATTTGACCAGTTTTAGCGAATGAGACGTAGTCTGGTTGTAGCAATTACCCATGTGTGATAGGGTGCGACGCCATCTTTGACCGGCTGTAACTATTGTCCATGTGTGTCGACTGTACCACTAGGTGCTATTGATCAATACAAAATCAGTGCTCGAGGCGCTCCTGTCAGGGAAATTGCCGATAGTAAGGACATTACTTTCTTAACTTAGCAGTCGGCATAACGTCTTGATCATTTCATCGATCACTTTAACCATCATCATGTCACTACACATACCATACCCTACAATTTAAGTGATCCTTCGACCACTTGATCACTACTTCACCAGTACTTGACCACTATTTGACTATGTCTTTACTTATTTTACCATCACCGTTTCACTACACGTACCATACCCTATAATTTAAGTGGTCATTCGACTACTTGACCACTACTTGACCACTATTTGAGCACCACTTGACCAACTCTTGATCATCACCATGTCACCATACCTACTTTCACCGACAATTTAAGTAGTCATTCGACCATTTACCACTACTTGGCCACTACTTGAGCACGTCATCGATCACTGTAACCAACACAGGTTCACTACACGTACTTTCCCTTACAATTTAAGTAGTCACTCGACCATTTGACCAGTACTTGCCCGCTACTTGATCACTACTTGACAACGTCACTACTTAATTTATTCATCTCTGTTTCACTACACGTACCATACCCTACAATTTTCTCACTTGAGCGGTTGACCACTGGTTGAGCACTACTTGACCACTGCTTGACACGTCGACCATTTTACCATCACCGTTTCAATATACGTCCTTTTTTCTACCTTTTAAGTGTTCTTTCGACCACTTGACCACTGGTTGACCGCTACTTGACCATGTCATCGATCAATTTAACCACTACCATAATCTTAGGGACATCGTCATCTACAATTTAAGTGGTCACTCGACCACTTGACCACTACTTGACCATTGGCTGACCACTACTTGACCACTAATTTACCACCCTTTAATCATCACCATATCATTATAACCACTTTTCCCTAAAATTTCCTCACTTGACCACTACTTGACCATTGGTTGACCACTACTTGACCACTAATTTACCACCCTTTAATCATCACCATATCATTATAACCACTTTTCCCCAAAATTTTCCTTACTTGACCACCACTTGACCACTAATTTACCACTAATTTACCATCCTTTAACCATCACCATGTCGCTACGACCAATTAAAATTTCCTCACTTGACCACCCCTTGACCACTGCTTGACCACTAATTTATCACCCTTTAATCATCACCATATCATTACAACTACTTTTCCCTAAAATTTTCCTTACTTGACCACTACTTGACCACCCCTTGACCATTGCTTGACCACTAATTTACCACCCTTTAATCATCACCATATCATTACAACCACTTTTTCCCTAAAATTTCCTCACTTGACCACCCCTTGACCACTGCTTGACCACTAATTTATCACCCTTTAACCATCACCATATCATTACAACTACTTTTCTCTAAAATTTCCTCACTTGACTACCACTTGACCACTACTTGACCACTGCTTGACCACTATTTGACCACTAATTTACCACCCTTTAAGCCTCACCCTATCATTATAACCACTTTTCCCTAAAATTTCCTCACTTGACCACCACTTGACCACTGCTTGACCATCTGTTGACCGCTAATACCTGGTACCCACCCCTTACCACCGAATGATACTACACTATATCCATTACAATCAGCGATCTTTAGCTTTCAAGGTGTCATTTGTAACACGTGTTATGTTAGTGAATAAGCTACTATGAACATCTACATAGCACTAATAACCACCCTTATCAACTAATTTCACTAACCCATACCCACTACTATCCCCACCGCACCTATTCCTTCTATTCCTACTATTATTGTACACCACCAATGCGCTAACAGTTCAAAATATTTTAACACACCACTCACCCACGTTTTTACAACCCTTTACTTAATGACTTTTCCGTATGCACCCCCTCCACGTCTGTTATGAACCGACCACCGTCACACCCGCCGGAGATTTTCCCACACTTGCCGACGTATAACTCCCCGGTACTACGTTCCAGAATTTTCCACTATGCCGCTACTTATTTAATATGCATTGTATTGTTTATACATGATTTAATAAAACTTATTATATACCTGCTAGTGTTTAAGCCCGAACCGCCTAGTCTCACCCCACGTGCCCACCCCCTCGCCACCACCCCGCACCCCGTCGTTATTTATTTTTATTTTTATTTATTTTATTTTATTTTTTAATAATTAATTAAAATTTTTATACACCCACTCAATAGTTATCTGCCCTTAGAAACATAAAATCTTAGAATTATCGCCCTTAGATATGACCTAGATACCACCCCTTACCCACCCAACTACATGACCGAGGGGGAGTGAAAATCAGCCGAGGTCAAGGTCAATCCACAGGTCAATCCACCAAATTCTAACCGAAACGTCCATTGTAAACTACTGATGTGTGCATGGAATAAAACTGGTTGATACAACGCATCATATCTCGCAAACTGACATAATGTGGCCTTATGAAACGTCACACCGACGTGGAAAGAACAATAATGGAAGGCATGGCTCCTGCAAAAGAGGCTCTTGTCTACCTGCACGGAGAAGGAAGCATTAGCATCATTTAGTAGAACCTTTGCAAATCATCGCTCTATTGACGGCGTGCTGGAAAGCCTTTCGAACCTCTTTTTTTGGGTGCTATTTTCCTTCTTCATGCACTCTCATGCCCAAGTTGTCTGCAATATCCTGTGTCTATCTTTGTGAGATGGTCACCTCTTCCCCACACCATTCTCCCTGAAACCACGCTTTCCACCACTGCTACTTGCAATCCACTAAGACACGTTTAATATGGAAAAATTACGTCAGTTTACGAGACATGGTACTGACTATGGGGCAGTATTCTTCGATGCCCAGATCTGGTAGAATGTCGGTATATGTCTGCTTCTTGGTCCACGGTATTCTAAGAATGTTCCAGTCACATCTGAAATCACAAGCCCCAGTTTTCTTCTTTAGTGATTGCGAAATGGTCCGTGAGTGACATCAATATAATGCTACAGGAAATATGCATCCTCACAACATTTACTTGAACTTGTTAGCTGGTGTTGCGCCATAGATTCTGAGTACTGTTTCATCTCTGCATTGCTGTGGCCAGCCTGCATCTAACGTATTTTTAAACAGTCCCCATATGATGATGATTTTGGGGCAAAGACATTTTCAGTTTCTTCATTGTTTCTTTTTGTTGCTACGTAGTTTTCATGGCTCGTTTTATTTCTACTGTGAAAAAGATTGTAATTTTTCACTGTGTCTTTTGATAGACAGGACCAGCTCTTTAAAGCCTATAGCACGATTTGAGAGGAGAACTGTGTCATCTGCATATCTCAGTTTTGGGAGAAGGAGGAAATAGAGAAATAAAATTAGCAGAGCTGCAGTAAAGTTGTAAAAATACGAGTTGTTGTTATTGTCTTCCACTAATGCTGTTAGGCGTCGTGGGGAGAGGTGATTGAAGTTCCAATTTCTGTGACATACAATGAGTAAATAATCGAAAACAAAACGTGGAATATGTAGGCTGTTCAGTCAAGAACACAACCACACATAACAAAATGGACGTTGCGGCTACAAACTCTGTCAGCACACAAACAACAAAGAAAACATGATACAAATACACACACAATATACACAAAATTATACAAAGGTTACTTAGTTGATACAATCCGAAATGTAGTAAAGATGTCAGAAATACAGACAAGACGCAACACAACAAGCAGCATATCTAAGAAATCGTGACGATGTGAATACCATTTGTGGAACTACAATACAGCTGTAAAAGAACCAAAAACAACAACAAAAACTGCATTTTTATTAAAAGAAGAATTGCTACTTTTGAAAATCATTGGTAAACAGCCCATTGACTTATAAAAGTAGGTTTAATACAGGACTTTGGCATACAACGATTGACCTGACACATAATTTTGATCTATGAAAGTAGAGTTGACACATAATTTTGACATATAAAGGCAGACATAGCCCAGAACTTTGATCTACGAAAGTAGATTTAACACACAATCTTAACATATAAAGATAGATCTAACACAGAACTTTGACATACAAAGGAAGATCGAACACGGAACTTTGACATATAAAAGTACAATTCGTGTGTTGCATACATACCAGAAAAAAATAATCATCTCCACGGCTTGTCCTACATTTTTGGTTGCGTCCGTTTAGGTATTACAGGTATTAAAACATGGCACTCTTTGCCACCTCTCTCAACTGCATGATATCATTGGTGATATCCTCGTCAGTGTATTTGAATGACTGACTGCCTATCAGAGCCGTTTTGAGGAGAGGACAAAAATCATGAAAACTGAGACTGTACGGGAAAATATTGACTATATTCTAAGGCAGTCCAGCTGTACAGAGTGAGGCATCACGAAGCCCAGTTGTATAGTGTGAGGCACCACGCAGCCCAGTTGTATAGTGTGAGGCACCACGCAGCCCAGTTGTATAGTGTGAGGTACCATGCAGCCCAGTTGTACAGAGTGAGACATCACGCAGCCCAGTTGTACAGTGTGAGGCACCACACAGCCCAGTTGGACTAACGATTTGACTTCCCGTCCTTGACTTTGGGACGTAAATTACAAGTACCTCAGAAGCCGGAGTGGGTTCGCCAGATGTCGAAGGACACTGGTAATAGGGAAAGCTAATCCACAAGCAAACATCAGTCCAGTGCATTAGAAGTAGTAACGTGTGCATAGACTACGCCTGAGTTCAAAGCGAGAAAACGAAACAAATAATAAAAAAAGCTTCTCAAGCAATACACAACATTTGACATTGTACCTTTATTTATACAAGGGCATCTTCAATCCAGACCATGATATGTACACAATATTTGACATTGTATCTTTATTTATACAAGGGCATCTTCAATCGAGACCATGATATGTACACAACATTTGACATTGTATCTTTATTTATACAAGGGCATCTTCAATTCAGACCATGATATGTACACAACATTTGACATTGTATCTTTATTTATACAAGGGCATCTTCAATCCAGACCATGATATGTACACAACATTTGACATTGTAACTTTATTTATACAAGGTCATCTTCAATTCAGACCATGATATGTACACAACATTTGACATTGTATCTTTATTTATACAAGGGCATCTTCAATCCAGACCATGATATGTACACAACATTTGACATTGTATCTTTATTTATACAAGGGCATCTTCAATCCAGACCATGATATGTACACAACATTTGACATTGTATCTTTATTTATACAAGGGCATCTTCAACCCAGACGATGACATGTACACAACATTTGACATTGTAACTTTATTTATACAAGGGCATTTTCAATCCAGACGATGATATATACACATCACTGACATACATTAGGTCACATGAGCAGTATTATTCATATTCATCTTCTAGAGGTGCCTTGTCTGTAGCAGAAGCTGGTGATCACGACTCCCCAAAGTTTCTCTGACATCTGATGTTTTATTGAACTTGGTCTTACTAATGTTGCTGTTTATATTGTTAAAATCAGTTGCATGTTCATCTTTACAGGTCGTCGCAGTCAACCTTATCATTTGTTGACTGTCTGTGATGTTCAATACATTTTCACGTTTATTAGGTTGCCATTGCTTTCTGAACGTCTGACGCTCTTACCATAGTGAACAATATCGCATAGTGATCTTCTGACACACTATCTACGCCTGGCTTCGTGCCCGGATTATGAAACTGTGTTCAATACCACTAAGCCAGAGACGTCGACTCTGCTGTTACAGCTGGTAGAAAACTATAATTTAAGGGACGGAATCAATCATTCACACAATAGAGAGTGTAATGCGAACTCTGTGAAGGGTTTGAGATACATCTATTGTTCCGTATTCTACCTTCATCGCCTGTCTTAGCGCTCCGTACACGTCATTTGTCAAAACTATGCCAGAAAAATACTTAGACAACTAACATTCACGGACCCAGTCACGTGATTATCTTA
This sequence comes from Cepaea hortensis, assembly GCA_963921405.1. NCBI lineage: Eukaryota > Metazoa > Mollusca > Gastropoda > Stylommatophora > Helicidae > Cepaea > Cepaea hortensis. Next base: position 109,551,882 of record OY992879.1, read on the forward strand.
TAAGAGGAAATCATCCCGAGGTAAAAATTGCCAGTAGGAAATCTGAGTTTATTGAAAAGCCAGCAGTGTCCCGCTGATACGGCGGCCGCCTCACAAATATTGTGGGAATCTATCGACATCTTGACAGGTTCTAAATGTCGACAGTGATAAAACCCACAGTAAACGGCTTTTTTAGTGTCACACGTCAAGTCAGACCTCTCCACCTCGCAAATCTCCGAGAAGACAGAGGAACAATCCATTGGCTAGCATCTACAGCAATATCCATTAGATGCTGAACGGTTTCTGCCTGGAAGCTAAGTGCACATCCATGTTCAGGTTTCGATCGCTTCTCTTGGAGCCGAGCTAAAAGATGCAATAACCCGAGGACGGGACCGAGGTAGAGAAAGTGATAGCGAACGAGAGATAACCCTTGCAATGAGGCATCTATTGTGTATTTGCCCCCCTCCCCCTCTCTCTCTCTCTTTCTCTATCTGTGTCTGTGTGTTGTCTGTTTTCTCTCTCTGTGTATATGTGTTTGTTCTCTCTCTCTCTCTGTAGCTGTGACTGTTCTCTCTCTCTCTCTCTCTCTCTCTCTCTCTCTCTCTCTCTCTCTCTCTCTCTCTCTCTCTCGCTCTATGTTCGTTGAATGTGTGTTTGCAGGACATTAAGACTAAGCCCAACCATAGGTTGATTTACTAGACAATGTTACGTTGAGTAGTTTACCATTGATTTGTGAACGAGAAGTCAACGTTGAAGTCCAACTAATTGGTGTAGGGAATAAACCCGCTACAATTACATCAACGCACCGGAAGTTTAAGCTCAAGCGCATTACACCTCGAAGCCACGTAGACCTCTACGTTGCGTATACAATTTGTAAATGTAATATTTGGTAATCAATAGTGAATGAAGTCTTCCAGGAAGGGTATTTTACTGATATTTGATGGTTGTGTGCCGGTATATTTCAGTGCGTCTAAATTATATCAACTGCCAGACTTACGAAGTTAGCCGAACCTGGCCAGGCTGAAGTTATGTGTGTACACGACTGCATCACAAGTCTAACATGTAGCGCCCAAGCTAACCAACTTCGAGAAGACCGTAATGTCCATCTCTAGACTAGGCAAAATTGAGGAATTATATTTCTGAATGCGCCGTCTCCCGTGCCGAGCGTATTAGCGCCACATTTATGCCGCTGAAAGCGGAATTTGCTATCGTGCAAGAGACAAACACCACTTGCAAATAAAGCAAGCATGAAATGTTTATTTACAGGACTGGTAGCCATTCCACCATATTCTGTATTAGCTTTATACAGGCACAAGTAAACAGTAAAGTCTGTAGGCGCATTGTGCACATGGTGCTAACTACATACAGGGTGTATTTTTAATGACCGTGCAGTGTTTGAAAATATTGCCGGTCAAAGTTTTGTATTTACCTATTATCTTGCATGAACTTTACAGAGAGTGAATACAAAACTTGGACCGGCAATATTTTCAAACACTGCAAAGTCATTAAAAATACACCCTATAGTTGTATAGGCCTGTTGGTATTCGATGGGTGTTGTGATCTATATCACGTCGGCCGGCTTTAATTCCCCTACAGATCTACATTGCATTTTCTGCCCTATGTTAAGTGTGCTGTCACGTGTACGCGTGTCTAACTCGCCTAAAGCCAGCGTGTATTATGTTCATGTTTTCTTCTATTTTCTTATAGTCTCCCGATGATTGTGGGACATCACAGGATACGTAAGGTGCCCCCTTCCTTCCGCTAGCCTAGGGGACGCCCTTGGGCAAGGTGGAGGAGTGCCCGTTTAATCCTGCCCCCCTACTTCCCATCATGGTAACTTGAAGCCATGAATTCAGGTGGTGGATGAAGTTGAAGAGCAGGCGACAGTTAGTTGTTGTATTCTCCAATTTCGCGACGGTAGGTACAGGATCTATTTTTGGAGACAATGGCTAAGGTCATAGACCGTATGGTCATCGCTAAGAAGAAAAGCAATGGCAAAATACCTTCTTTGCAGATGCCTAGACAAATCATATTTTGTCAATACACACAGAATCAGAGAAACGGCGTAAATGGGTGCTCCAAAGGAGCAGCCTCGCCCGGTAGGGATAGTCATGTGCACCGCACCAGTTGATTCCAGACTGTCAGCATGCGACTGAGTGCAACTTATTAACCTCACTTAAAATGGTCACGCGGATTGTTCAAACAAGAATGGGGATGACAAATTTGATAATATCAAGCAAGACATTAGAAGTATGGGTGTGGAAAATGTAAATAATAGAAAGGACAGACAGACAAAAATAACAATGAGCAAGTCATACAAGAAACAAATGTCGAGTCTTGAGTACAAAATCAGCTACGGGCGATTTGGAAGCGGACCACTTTGCATTGATTTATATGTATGAGGCGTCGGCCGTTTGGAAAGCAATGACAAACTACTAAACTAAATTTGTTGAGTAAATCACACACAGTCAATAAATGCTGTGGTTGATTGCAACTGTTTAAACGTGTGACACCGGCTCCCACCTTGGCAAGGCAATCGGGAAGAATTCCGCCATCATTTGTGCATGGGGTTGCCAGACGTCCGGCACAGAGAGGACATGTCCTCCTTTTTAGCCTAATATCCTCCGTCCGGCAGGCAAAGCTAAAAACCTTTAAAATGTCCGGCTTTTTAAATATTTGATGTTATCATTTTTTATGTATTGTTACAACTTACAATGTATGTACACTCTACTGTGTGTTTACGTTCTTTATTAAGACCCATTGCTTAATAATATTTATTTAATTTTCCTATTTATACCAAATGTGAAACACCAATTATTTGTATAGTTTGAATCTAACTGTTGCTCTATTCGGCAACACTAACAATGCTGTAGTCTGTATGGTCAAAATGATTATGTTATTTCCGGTTCCGGTAGCAGAGACGCCACATAAAATTGTTTTTGTTTTTTAATTTGTAAATTTTGCCGTTTATGTTTATGAAAATGGCTTCTACAAAGAGAAAATGTAAATTCTCGAACACTATGAAAAATAAGTTTCCATGCTTCGTTGAAGGACTCAACTAGAATGAGGCAAAGTGTACGATTTGCGATAGTTACATGTCCGTTGCCAACAAAGGAACTACTGACAAGGAGCGCCATGTTGACAGTGAGAGACATAGAAACCTAATCAAAGTGTCCGCGTCATCTAGCACATTGACGTCTTTTTTTCAGCCTAAGTACTCAAAGGTGTTCCTGAAAGCGCATGCGACTGAAGCAACTTTGGCATTTCATACAGTTTGTCATCATCAGTCTTACAACTCGATGACCTGCACAGCTGGTTTTATGCACACATTATTTGAAGATTCAGAAATTGCTAAACATATTGCTTGTGTAAAAACAAAGACTGAAGCAATAATAAACCAGGTGATTGCCCCCCACACTGTTGATGAATTGGATAAATCTTTAAGTGGTACCACCATGTTTCGGTCTTTCGACAGATGCCAGCAATCACTGTTCGCAGAAAATATTTCCTATCGTTGTTCAGTACTTTGACTGGAAAGCAGGTGGAATCCAAACTAAGATTCTCGAGTTAGACAACACACCAAATGAAACCTCAGAAGCTATATCACAGTATATTTTGAGAACACTCCAAAAACATGATTTGTACTCCAAATGTGTTGCTTTTGCTGGTGACATTACCAATGTGAATTTTGTAGGCATTAACAGAAGAGAAGGTAGAAATGTGTTCTCGCATTTGAAAGAAGCTTTGAGCAAGCCATTAGTAGGCATTGGATGTTCTGCTCATGTTCTGCACAACTGCATCCAATACGGCGCAGATTTAATGCAGATTGACGTTGAATCTATTGTCTTGAAGATATTCAATTACTTTTCTATATACACTGTCAGAACAGAAACTTTAAAGTATTTTTGTGACTACGTCAACATTAACTATCAGCAACTACTCTATCACTCTAAAACTAGATGGCTCAGTTTGTTTCCAGCTGCTGAAAGGCTATTGAGGCTGTTTACTGCCTTGAACGAATATTTTATTTCTGTAAACCAACCACCATTTATGATAAAAAAATGTATTGGTAGCTATTGTAATAAAATTGTACTGATTGTGGGTTTAATCTGGAACTATTTAAATGAAACATTCAATATGTCCTCCTTTGTCCTTCTTTTTGTCTTATTATGTCCTCCTTTGTCCTCTTTTTTGTCTTATTATGTCCTCCTTTTGGTGCCCACGTATCTGGCAACCCTATTTGTGCAGCACCACTTCCTGTGCCTGTAACACAATGATCGGTTCTAAAACGGAAATTGCTGAAGAGAATGTATTCCCAGTTACACCGCAGTTATATCGCAGTTACACCTTTGCTTCACCGGGACTGTCTGCAGCATATACAACTCCAGCTTTAACTTCATTAAGCAGATTGCCTTATGCTGGTTTTCATACAGTGGTATGAGTGCCGGTCTTTCAGAAAGCAATGGCAAACTACTGAGTGTAATCTTGCCAAGAAATCAACAGCAGCGTTAAAATGCTAGTGTTGACAGCGATACCCTGTAAAGGATATGAAGAAAGAACAAAATTTTTTTTTTTTTTGCGCTCGCTCGCTTTGACCTCAAGTGTAGTTCATACACACTGTTTATAGTAATGATGGACTGAATTTTGCGTGTGGATTAGCTTTCCCCATTAACAGTGCCCCTCGCCATCAGGCGAACCCACTTCAACTTCAGAGGTACTTGTAATTAACGTCCCCAAGTCAAGGACGACACGTCAACATTTTAGTCCAGCTGTCCGGTGTAGAGGTTGAACCACTAACCTCGGCATCAGCACACCGGATGTTTAAGAACATGCGTTCTTATCCATTCGACATGCTGACCTGCAACAAAATCTTAATAGTGTGGGCGAAATGAATAGGAAATCGCAGTATTGACAGAGGATCAAGGAAAGGTGGTAGAGGCGCTTCTCCAGGACTCTATGGAAGGAAAGAATCAATAGAGTGAAAAGAGGGTAGAAACTGAGAAAGAGAGAGGAAGGTAAAGACTGGGTGTTGTAGGCTGACATCCCTGGCGCAGAAACATGGAATACGCTGACCAGAACCTAGAAGAGCGGGGAACAGAAACCAGTAGAGGAAGTCTGTGTGACACTGAACTGTAGGAACTGAACTATGACCTGCCATCTGCCTGTCTGGTCCAGTTTGTAGAGTAAGCGATAAAGTTCCATCAAAGAACACTTCCTGGTACCAGTTTTAGGTTCGGTCGACCTGGGATTCTAGGTCAATTTTAAAAACAAACATTTCCCGTATCAAGCTGGGTACGGAGACGACCAGCGCGCCAGCAGGCCAACTTCCCTGAGATTTGTCTTACAGTAACTTTCAGGAAGTAAACTAACAACAGCGTTATACGTGAAGGCTGTTCTAATCTTTTACGCTAATCCAACTGGGGGAAACTGGGCATCGTTAACTGAATAAAACAAAAACAAACATTGCTAGTGTCTCTTTCTCCCTGCCGCCTTTTGTGTCATCATTAAAACTGTAGGTACATATATCTGCACAAAGCCGGCTGCTGATCCACGTCACAAATGACCTAGAGAACTGCTTTATCTACACGCCAAGAACGTTCTGGAAATGTGTTTAATGGTGGCCTACATCTGGAAGTGTTCGACTCAACCGATATCTCCTACTGTTCCTTCTCTCTTGCTCAGGGATTGTACTGCTTGTTTCTGTTACAAGTCAAAGCCTATGTGGTACAAACTTCGCCGCGGAGCAAGCGCGACAGGAAGTTCCCTGCCAACATCCCATGTACTCCATCCATCATGTGCCATGCCGATAAGCGTGGGCGGTCATGTTTCGCCATCTCACTCGATCACCAGAGTCGTGGATCAGCTCCGTGCCATGCCACGTGGCCAAGTCATCCAGGTATTTACTTCTCGGTCTTCCCCTTAGTCTCTTCCCTTCGATCTTGCCAGTTGTCACCAAGTTCTCCAATTTACTTTCTTCTTATAACATGCCCAACAAATGTTGACTGCCTACATCTAATGTCTCTAATCAGTTTATGATCTTCATTTATTTCTTGAAGGACTTGTTCATTGGTTTTTCTGTCTGTCCATGGTATTTTTGCATTTTCCTCAGAAACCACATTTCCACAGCCATCAGATGTTAATCAGCTTGTCTGCTCATTGTCCACGCTTCACATGCATAAAATAGTACAGGTTCTATGTAGCACTTCAATACTTGCAATGGTAATTCTTGTTCTAATCTCTTCAAGGCATCTCCCATCTGATGTTATGACTGTGCTGAGATAATTGTACCGATTCACTTGTTTAAGAATATGCCCAATTTGCTTGAATGTTACACTGTGGTGTTTCCTTCTTCCCAGTAACGACCATAATCTTTGTCTTCTTACAATTCAATTCTAACCCTAGTTGTTCACTGTGTGCAACAACCACATCTACTAAATGTTGCAGGCCCTGTTCATTGTCTGCAATCAAGACTGTATCATCTGCATATCTAATGTTATTGATGTATGTCCCCCAGTGATGATTCTTTCCATATTTTCTATATTTCTGAAAATATTTTCACTGTACAGGGAACAAGGTCTGGAGATATTACAAATCCCTGTCTCCCTGTTGTATTTTCTTCCTAACTCTTTGCATGATAATTCTTAGCAAAAGTTTCTTGATGTGAATCATTATACCAATTGTTCAATGTTGATCTCATTCCAAGGCTCCTGATTTCTTTATTATTGCAATAAATATAGAATTACATAATTCATTAGGTATATCTCCAGTGCCGGTCTCCGTGGCCAAACACTTGCTAACGCGGTTCATGAGCCGCTTACCAGGCGTTCGAAACGCAGCCGCGACCGATTTGTGCAGCAGACCGTGTCGCGTTGCGTTATAACGTGTTGGTATGGGAGCCGGTTGTTCAGAAAGCAATGGCAAACTACTGAACGTAAAAACTTGCCTAGTACATCAACCGCAGCTGAAAAAATTCTGGTGTTGATTGTAATGTCCTGCAACGGATATGCAACATTGAAAAAAAAAAAAAATCCCCAGTATCATACATTTTATTCAGCAGTCTGATAACTTTATCTATTCCATATTCTCCTAAAGCATTAATCGCTTCCGTTGTGATGCTGTCTGAATCGGTGGCCTTGCCAGTTTTCATATGGTTAAGAGCATTCTGAACTTCCATCTTCAAAATTGATGGTCCTTCATTATTATTTTGGATATAATACTGTTCTTCTCTGTCGTCATCACAAAGGTGTTTCACATAATTTGACCACACATGTAACATCTGATCTTTTTCTATTTTGATTTTTCCATCATTTGTCTTCAGGCAGCCTGCTGATGTACGTGTTCTTTGATTAGTAAGCTCCTGAATTCTTTTGTGCATTAGTTTGATATGTTTACTGTTGTGTTGTTTTTCAATTTCTATGCAGTTTTCTCGAGTCATGCTTCTTTTGCTTCCTTACATAATGTTATGACGTTTCTGTCAATTTCTTCATATTTGGCAGGATTATTTTTATTCTGTCTTCTTGTTTCCATTAACTGCAAAATTTCTTCAGTCATGCATGTCTTACAACCCACTTTCTTTAATTTTGGAATAGTTTTTTGTGTGTGAAGCCAAACTGATTGAATTCTTCAACATTTCCAATTGATGATCATCCACATCTTGAAATATGATCTCTAGATCATACAATATGTCACATTTGTTCTTTACTTTTACGTTAAAATTATAAACTCTATGGACCGCTAAGTGAACTAAACAAGACTGTTAGATTCATACAAGAGACAACATTGCAGTTATAGACATATTTCAAGCGAACGAAAGAAGAAAAGAAGAAGAAGAAGAATATTGTTATATCTTTGTCATTTTTCAATTTGCACAAATCATATTTAGTGTTTCCTGTTGTATACTTGACTTTTTTTAACTTTACCCTCAATGTGTCTGTAATTAATCTGTGATCACTGTAACAGTCTACACTGGGAACTGTTTTTACGACTGTTAACGCATTTCGAAACCTTCTGCAAATCAGGATGCAATCTACCTGGTTTTTAATCCTACTGTCTTGACTCCTTCATGTCCATAATCTTCTACGATGCTGTTTAAACCTGGTGTTTCCTACAACAATTTTTTGTTCTTTTGCCCATTCTACAAGTCTGTATCCTCTTTCGTTTCGCTCTCCCAAACCATGATTGCTACACTGCATCCATCGCCTTGATTTCCTACTTTTGCTTTGAAATCACCCATTATGATAATCATATACAAGTACTAAACTACATCCTGAAGGTTTCGAAATGCGTTAATAGTTGTAAAATATTATTTTTTGTTTTTATTTTTTTATTTTATTTTCTCAGTGTTGCAGGACGTTGCAGTCAACAGCAGCATTTTTCAGCTGCTGTTGATGTACTAGGCAAGATTTTACGTTCAGTAGTTTGCCATTGCTTTCTGAACGACCGGCTCCCATACCAACACGTTATAACACAACGCGACACGGTCTGCTGCACAAATCTGTCGCGGCTGCGTTTCGAACGCGTGGTAAGCGGCTCACGAACCGCGTTCGCAAGCCTTTGGCCACGGAGACCGGCTATACACACACACACGCACACACACACACACACACACACACACACACACACACACACACATACAATAAATAAATTTTGTTGCGTATCCCTTACGGGACGTTGCAGTCAACACCAGCATTTTCAGCTGCTGTTGATGTACTAGGCAAGTGTTACGTTCAGTAGTTTGCCATTGCTTTCTGAACGACCAGTCTCTATACCTTTTTCGAAAATACGAGCACCGCCGTGTTTCGAACCCGGGTATACGGGCTCACAAACCGCGTTCGCAAGCCCTTCAGCCACAGAGACCGATATATATATAGTTTTTTTTTCTGAAAAAGTATAGGACAAATGTATTATTTTTCGATGTCGTCACCACTGCGTTCAATGCAAGTCCCCCAGCGCCGAAAAAGTGCTTGGATTCCCCTAGAAAAAAAAAGATCTATGTGGCGTGTGTAAACCACTCGTGCATCACCACTTGTACATCTTTATCGGACCGAAAAGCCTGTTCTTCCAATGACTCTTTGAGTTGTCCAAACAGGTGGAAATCACTTGATGCTAGGTCTGGCGAGTACGGGTGATGTGGTACACACTGAAAGTGGAAGTCTTCGATGGTTTCAACCGTTCACGCACATTGTCATGTTGCAAAAGGATATCTTGACTCAGAAATCCACGTCGTTTAGATTTGAATTCGGGTCGAAGATTTTTCCCTCATGCAGTGCTCTAAAATAACTCATCGTTCAACCCCAAAGAATGTCAGCATAACCTTCCCTGCAGATGGCTGCCTGCGAAACTTCTTGGTTTCGGTGAGGGGTTATGGCGTCAATCCTTGCTGGCTTTCTTCGTTTCCGGCTCGTGGTAGTGAAACCAGGTTTTATCTCCAGTAACAATTCTTGATAGGAAACGATCACCTTCTGCTTCAAAGCACTGCAAACGTTCTTGACAGGCATCAATGCCTCGTTGTTTCAATTCTGGAGTCAGCTGTCGTGACACCCACCTTGCATTCACTTTGCCGTACTGTAGCACATCATGGATAATGTGGGGTAGTTAACCTTGACTGATGTCAAGATGTGTGGCAATGTCACTCACAGTCAATTTGCGGTTTTCTTGTACGAGGCCTCCAACGGCTGCAATTGATTCTGTGTGCTTAACCCGGTCGTGAACAGTCTGTCACAGAAGTCACACCGTTTTGAAACTTCACTCATACACTTGCTGGGCTGGGTATGTGAGCCGAGAAAGCAATGGCAAACTACTGAACGTAAAACTGTCAAGACATCGACAGCACCATCGATGCTGGTGTTGACTGCAATGTCCTGTAAAGGATATTCGAAAAAAGTATCAAAACAATTTATAACACGATATCATCCGGTAGGCTGTTGCCGAGGTAAGGGGGTTCAACCCCTACACCTGACAGTTGGACTAACTAAAATGTTGACCTATCGTCATTGACTTGGGAACGTAAATTAAAAGTACCTCTGAAGTCAGAGTGGGTTCGCCTAATGGCGAGAGACACTGTTAATAGGGAAAGCTAATCCACACGCAAAATTCAGTCCAGCACAACTATAAAGTAGTGTGTATGGACTACGCTTGAGATCAAAGCGAGGGAGCGAGAAAAAAAACACACACGATATCTTCATCTCGTATGCTCACAGTTACAGTAGCATAGCCACTGGTGTGCTCATTTACCAAGACAGTAGTAATAGGTTCCACACCCAGTTATTACGGCACTGGATTCGTCATAGCCTCCTCATAGGTTATGAGAAATAAGCTAATTGGTATTGAAAGGTATTTATAGATACAGATGAAAGAAGTAGATAGAATAGAATGTGGATGTCGTCACAATATAGCTTCCGATGTTCCTGCCTATTGCAACCTCTGATCTCTATGTCCTTCCTCTATTTCTATGAGTGCCAGTCGATACTGCAACCTCTAATCTCTATTTACTTCATCTACTTCTAAGAGTGCCAGTCAACACCTGCGAATTTATTTTCCATGCTATTTGAATGGCCTTAAGGGTTCGCCAACAGTTGATATTTCTGAAAGAAGCAATAGGCATCGTTCTAATTTTTATGGGAAGGAAAGTGAACGACATAGGAACTGGTCAAATCACCTCAATATTTGATAACCTACCACATATAATAGCATCACAAACCATACCCTACCTCATTGTGCAGTACCACACATAATAGCATCACAAACCACACCCAACCTCATTGTGCAGTATCATACCACACATAATAGCATCACAAACCATACCCTACTTCGTTTGTGCAGTATCATACCACACATGATAGCATCACAAACCATACCCTACCTCATTGTGCAGTACCACACATAATAGCATCACAAACCATACCCTACCTCATTGTGCAGTATCCAGCGACACATAATAGCATCACAAACCATACCCTACCTCATTGTGCAGTATCATGCCACACATGATAGCATCAAACCATACCCTACCTCATTGTGCAGTATCATACCACACATGATAGCATCAGAAACCATACCCTACCTCATTGTGCAGTATGATACCACACATGATAGCATCACAAGCCATACCCTACCTCATTGTGCAGTATCATGCCACACATATTAGCATCACAAACCATACCCTACCTCATTGTGCGGTATCATACCACACATGATAGCATCACAAACTATACCCTACCTCATTGTGCAGTATCATACCACACATAACTCCCCCGACGTGTCTCCATCTTGCCGTGGTGGGGGAGCTTGCGAGTCCCATCGACCCCATGTGCTTGCCGATGGATGAAAACTACATATCGGAAAGCTTATGGGAGGGGGGCCAGACTAAGAGAGACACAACCTGCTGCTCTGCAGGTAGACTGAGAGGATAGCAGTCAACAGTTTAAATCAGGCGCACGAAGGCAGAAGTTCCTGGTCCGGACAACATTCTAAGGCTCTCTGTCGAGGGTTTAGGCTGAACGCCTCTAAGCCACAAACCCTCGGATGTGAGAGCCGGGCCGATACCCACCTACCGAAACATAGAGGTGAGATACTGAGCACGCTACATGCCTAGTTCTGATACTTGTTCGAAGGCTCTCAGCTGGAGGATATGAGGGATTCCCGGATGGGAGGGCCAGGCCGTTTCTCGTTCACTGCTGCACGAAGGTAAGGTGCTGAGCCGGCAGCACATGTAGCCTACCTCGTGAGCGAGTACTAAAGGGCAGAAAAGTGCCTCAGTCGAATGAAATGGTTACGAAAACTGTCTGTATCACTCACAGAGAGTGTAGACAAAAGTGGAAAAACGTCTCATAACAAGAAATGGAACGCACAGCTAGAGAATCCATTGAGTGGTCCAAAGTCAAAAGCAAAATCTTACCGAGTGGATGTCGCCCGCAGTCTGACCGTTCCTGGTGTGTGCATGATCGACCAGTGGCAAGCGAGATGCCCAACACATGGAAGTGAGGAACTAAAGCAGCCATGAGCAGGACGTGGCAACTCCTCGGGTGAGCCCAGTCTCAGAGCAATATGTGCTGCCTCTGCAATTATGGAAGCCTTCTTGAATAGTGAGGGAATGCCCATGGTCTGCCCCTGCCTTCCCTTGAGGGTTGACCATGATGTCATTGACCGTTCTATCTTGACCAGCTGAGATGTGGGCGACAACAATAAGTCTAACGTGCCCGAGTAAGGCTAACCTCATTAAAAATGCCCGCTGAAGTCGGAAGTGCCGGCCTACGGGTGGCAAACTAAAAATTGGCACTACGCATTTACGTCCGAGTGAAATGTCTAGTCCGAATGTCTCTCGTGCTAGGAACAGCTATGACTACCTAGTTTCCGAATGCCGCTCTTGATCGGAACAGCTCTGACTAGGTAGTTTTCCGAATGTCCGTCGTGTCTGGAACAGCTCTGACGGGCACAAGGACAAGCATATGTCCGAAAACTCGTTGAGTGGATACCGTCTGCAGACCTGTCTGGTTTGTGTGGGAACAGCCCGGGGCGAACGAAATGCCCAATATATTGAAGTGAGGAATTAAAGCAGCTATGAGCAGGACGTGACGATTCCCTCGGTGAGCCCAGCACAAGAGCGTTATGTGTCGGCTCTGCAATTATGGAAGCCACCCAGGATGGCGGAAAATGCTATGGACTGTCCCTGCCTTCCTTTGAGGGACGACCGCGAAGTCTTCGACTGTTCCAACTTGACCAGCTGGGAGGTGGACGGTACCACAAAAGTGAGAGTCTCCCAGGAATGCTAACCTGGTCAAAAATGCACGCAAAAGCCGGATGTGTTGACCTAAGGGTTCTCGACCCAAGGGTGCCTAACGCACACCGCAATCACATCTGAAAAAACACTCCGGATGAACGCAAAGAAGAAGAAGAAGATAGCACACATAATAGCATCACACACTATACCCTACCTGATTGTGCAATATCATACCACACATGATAGCATCACAAACCATACCCTACCTCATTATGCAGTATCATACCACACATGATAGCGTATACAATACACGCTAACTCATGTATAGTAACCTAACAGATATGAGGATTTCAGACATCACACACCATCTCGTTGTATAGTAACCTAACAGATATGGGAATCTCAGACATCAGACCCTACCTCATTGTGTAATAATCTAGCTGATACGAGAATCTCAGATATCACAACCTACCTCATTATAGTAACCTTATAGATAGGAGGTTCTCAGACATCACGCCCCTAGTGGATTGTCTTGAGTTATTCACCGTCACCTTATTTATTATGACAATTTAAGAAAACAATGATTGGGAAACTGTCATTTACTGCCAATATAGTAGTACCTTGCCGTGTATGGCAGAGGGGTCTTTGAGCCTGAGGAATAAAGGCCGCCTGGCTAGTGCAGTCGCCGCGAACTGTGCAGGTTAGGATTTTCTTTTTGCCCCCGACAGAAAAACAATGATTATCTTGTCAATTTCCCTGGCCCAGATGTTTCTGCAATATAAGGCAAGCATCACGTCCAGAATAACTTGCATGGATTTCAGGATACAATCTTACTCTCGCTGATGATATACTTCTCATTCTAGTTGTAGTGGCAGCTATCAGTGGCGGTTTTGGCTTGTGCCTGCTACGTATTGAGAGTCGGGTTAAAGCTGTTTGTTTTCATAAAGTAAACATGTCTATCTTCTTCCTTGTCACTTAGTACAGTGGCTTCGGGAAGGCAAGCAGTGGGCTAAATGGCAGACAACGTATGCAAGAATGAGTTAAACGTCTGCAGCAAAGTTGCACGAGCTTGCCATTTCTGACTACAATGACAGCTAGTTGAATGTCAAGGATGTATACAGAATATCCAAACCTCCCAAGATGTCCCCGCTCCGCACTCCTACCTGAGATTGTAGTTTTCAGCGCAAACGAGTCACGAAGAACCTGTGGACTTAGTAGGTTAATCCCTCCATGTTTTTCCTTGTTAAGTCTTGCCATTATATCACTCCCGTCAACATCTACAAGAAGACATCATTCACACGTAATAAATCGTTCACTTGAGGTCTGCACTAAGCAGACACACGAATACAATGTTCGAGTTGACAGATTCCGAGAGCAGATGCGTAAAAAACACATAGTTAAAAGTACATGTTATTCATCAAGTGCTGGAACACATGCATTAACTTGTTTGACAATTAATTATACGTTAGCGTGGAAAGGCACTGGCCATGACGTAGTACAAGAATAACCTCTGCAGTCATCGGCAGCTTACGGCACGCGAGCCAAGAGTGTCGCGTGGAACGATTGTCAATGGCACGCTGAGTGAATTGAAATGCAATACATGCTCTCTTTAAACAACTGAATTTGGCATTTAGTAGAAGCATATATTTCTTGTAAAGCTATTTCTGTTTGTACCCCCCCCCCCCCCCTCCTCTCCGGATCAAAATGAAAGTTGTTAGACATTAGAGGTAATAATGTGCGACTTTAGGTAAACAACCGAGTGCATGGAGAGTAAACATTGGATGACCTTGACGAAGTTATATTTACTTCATTTCCTTCCCTTCTCTCACCACCACCACACATTAGAGCTCATGCCAAAAAAAAAAAAAAAATCCTGCTTATAAGGGAATGTGAACACATGACAGCCGGACAGGTAGCAATTGTGCTTGCCACTGAGCTAGCGCACTCTAGGAAGAATAGTGCTAGAACCAATAGTAGAAGAAGAAGTATAGTGGCTTAAAATACAATGGTAGAAACACAATTATACAGAAGGTGAAGTATGATGGCTAGCGCACAATAGTAAAAGCAGACGTAGAGTGACTAGAATAGAACAGGAGTAATGGGAGTATGCAGGCTGGCTGACAGTGGTAGAACCAGGTGGAGAGTGGCTAGGTCACAACAGTAGAATGACAAGGATGGTGGCAAGTGCACGACAGTACGAGTAGAAGAATAGAGACTGGCGCACAAGAGTGGAATCAGAAGATTAGTGGCTATCGTACAATAGGAGCATTGGCCATATAAGAGCTGCGCAAGTATAGGGCCTAGCGTACAACAGAAGCCGGGGCATGTAGCAGCTTGCAAGCAGTAGTAAATAGATGCAGGATTATAGTGGATTGCAAGCAGTAGTAAATAGATGCAGGATTATAGTGGATTGCAAGCAGTAGTAAATAGATGCAGGATTATAGTGGATTGCAAGCAGTAGTAAATAGATGCAGAATTATAGTGGATTGCAAGCAGTAGTAAATAGATGCAGACTTATAGTGGATTGCAAGCAGTAGTAAATAGATGCAGAATTATAGTGGATTGCAAGCATTAGTAAATAGATGCAGAATTATAGTGGATTGCAAGCAGTAGTAAATAGATGCAGACTTATAGTGGATTGCAAGCAGTAGTAAATAGATGCAGACTTATAGTGGATTGCAAGCAGTAGTAAATAGATGCAGAATTATAGTGGATTGCAAGCAGTAGTAAATAGATGCAGAATTATAGTGGATTGCAAGCAGTAGTAAATAGATGCAGAATTATAGAGGATTGCAAGCAGTAGTAAATAGATGCAGAATTATAGAGGATTGCAAGCAGTAGTAAATAGATGAAGAATTATAGTGGATGCAAGCAGTAGTAAATAGATGCAGAATTATAGTGGATTGCAAGCAGTAGTAAATAGATGCAGAATTATAGTGGATTGCAAGCAGTAGTAAATAGATGCAGAATTATAGTGGATTGCAAGCAGTAGTAAACAGATGCAGAATTATAGTGGATTGCAAGCAGTAGTAAATAGATGCAGAATTATAGTGGATTGCAAGCAGTAGTAAATAGATGCAGAATTATAGTGGATGCAAGCAGTAGTAAATAGATGCAGGATTATAGTGGATTGCAAGCAGTAGTAAATAGATGCAGAATTATAGTGGATTGCAAGCAGTAGTAAATAGATGCAGACTTATAGTGGATTGCAAGCAGTAGTAAATAGATGCAGAATTATAGTGGATTGCAAGCAGTAGTAAATAGATGCAGAATTATAGTGGATTGCAAGCAGTAGTAAATAGATGCAGGATTATAGTGGATTGCAAGCAGTAGTAAATAGATGCAGACTTATAGTGGATTGCAAGCAGTAGTAAATAGATGCAGAATTATAGTGGATTGCAAGCAGTAGTAAATAGATGCAGAATTATAGTGGATTGCAAGCAGTAGTAAATAGATGCAGAATTATAGAGGATTGCAAGCAGTAGTAAATAGGTGCAGAATTATAGAGGATTGCAAGCAGTAGTAAATAGATGAAGAATTATAGTGGATGCAAGCAGTAGTAAATAGATGCAGAATTATAGTGGATTGCAAGCAGTAGTAAATAGATGCAGAATTATAGTGGATTGCAAGCAGTAGTAAATAGATGCAGAATTATAGTGGATTGCAAGCATGAGTAAACAGATGCAGAATTATAGTGGATTGCAAGCAGTAGTAAATAGATGCAGAATTATAGTGGATGCAAGCAGTAGTAAATAGATTCAGAATTATAGAGGATGCAAGCAGTAGTAAATAGATGCAGAATTATAGTGGATTGCAAGCAGTAGTAAATAGATGCAGGATTATAGTGGATTGCAAGCAGTAGTAAATAGATGCAGACTTATAGTGGATTGCAAGCAGTAGTAAATAGATGCAGAATTATAGTGGATTGCAAGCAGTAGTAAATAGATGCAGAATTATAGTGGATTGCAAGCAGTAGTAAATAGATGCAGAATTATAGAGGATTGCAAGCAGTAGTAAATAGGTGCAGAATTATAGAGGATTGCAAGCAGTAGTAAATAGATGCAGAATTATAGTGGATTGCAAGCAGTAGTAAATAGATGCAGGATTATAGTGGATTGCAAGCAGTAGTAAATAGATGCAGACTTATAGTGGATTGCAAGCAGTAGTAAATAGATGCAGAATTATAGTGGATTGCAAGCAGTAGTAAATAGATGCAGAATTATAGAGGATTGCAAGCAGTAGTAAATAGGTGCAGAATTATAGAGGATTGCAAGCAGTAGTAAATAGATGAAGAATTATAGTGGATGCAAGCAGTAGTAAATAGATGCAGAATTATAGTGGATTGCAAGCAGTAGTAAATAGATGCAGAATTATAGTGGATTGCAAGCAGTAGTAAATAGATGCAGAATTATAGTGGATTGCAAGCATGAGTAAACAGATGCAGAATTATAGTGGATTGCAAGCAGTAGTAAATAGATGCAGAATTATAGTGGATGCAAGCAGTAGTAAATAGATTCAGAATTATAGAGGATGCAAGCAGTAGTAAATAGATGCAGAATTATAGTGGATTGCAAGCAGTAGTAAATAGATGCAGAATTATAGTAGATTGCAAGCAGTAGTAAATAGATGCAGAATTATAGTGGATTGCAAGCAGTAGTAAATAGATGCAGAATTATAGTGGATTGCAAGCAGTAGTAAATAGATGCAGAATTATAGAGGATGCAAGCAGTAGTAAATAGATGCAGAATTATAGAGGATGCAAGCAGTAGTAAATAGATGCAGGATTATAGGGGATTGCAAGCAGTAGTACATAGATGCAGGATTATAGTGGATTGCAAGCAGTAGTAAATAGATGCAGAATTATAGTGGATTGCAAGCAGTAGTAAATAGATGCAAGATTATAGTGGATTGCAAGCAGTAGTAAATAGATGCAGGATTATAGTGGATTGCAAGCAGTAGTAAATAGATGCAGGATTATAGTGGATTGCAAGCAGTAGTAAATAGATGCAGAATTATAGAGGATTGCAAGCAGTAGTAAATAGATGCAGGATTATAGTGGATTGCAAGCAGTAGTAAATAGATGCAGAATTATAGTGGATTGCAAGCAGTAGTAAATAGATGCAGAATTATAGTGGATTGCAAGCAGTAGTAAATAGATGCAGAATTATAGTGGATTGCAAGCAGTAGTAAATAGATGCAGGATTATAGTAGATTGCAAGCAGTAGTAAGTACATACAGAAGTATAATGGATTGCAAGCAGTAGTAAGTACATACAGAAGTATAATGGATTGCAAGCAGTAGTAAATAGATGCAGAATTATAGTGTATTGCAAGCAGTAGTAAATAGATGCAGAATTATAGTGGATTGCAAGCAGTAGTAAATAGATGCAGGATTATAGTGGATTGCAAGCAGTAGTAAATAGATGCAGACTTATAGTGGATTGCAAGCAGTAGTAAATAGATGCAGAATTATAGTGGATTGCAAGCAGTAGTAAATAGATGCAGAATTATAGTGGATTGCAAGCAGTAGTAAATAGATGCAGAATTATAGAGGATTGCAAGCAGTAGTAAATAGGTGCAGAATTATAGAGGATTGCAAGCAGTAGTAAATAGATGAAGAATTATAGTGGATGCAAGCAGTAGTAAATAGATGCAGAATTATAGTGGATTGCAAGCAGTAGTAAATAGATGCAGAATTATAGTGGATTGCAAGCAGTAGTAAATAGATGCAGAATTATAGTGGATTGCAAGCATGAGTAAACAGATGCAGAATTATAGTGGATTGCAAGCAGTAGTAAATAGATGCAGAATTATAGTGGATGCAAGCAGTAGTAAATAGATTCAGAATTATAGAGGATGCAAGCAGTAGTAAATAGATGCAGAATTATAGTGGATTGCAAGCAGTAGTAAATAGATGCAGAATTATAGTAGATTGCAAGCAGTAGTAAATAGATGCAGAATTATAGTGGATTGCAAGCAGTAGTAAATAGATGCAGAATTATAGTGGATTGCAAGCAGTAGTAAATAGATGCAGAATTATAGAGGATGCAAGCAGTAGTAAATAGATGCAGAATTATAGAGGATGCAAGCAGTAGTAAATAGATGCAGGATTATAGGGGATTGCAAGCAGTAGTACATAGATGCAGGATTATAGTGGATTGCAAGCAGTAGTAAATAGATGCAGAATTATAGTGGATTGCAAGCAGTAGTAAATAGATGCAAGATTATAGTGGATTGCAAGCAGTAGTAAATAGATGCAGGATTATAGTGGATTGCAAGCAGTAGTAAATAGATGCAGGATTATAGTGGATTGCAAGCAGTAGTAAATAGATGCAGAATTATAGAGGATTGCAAGCAGTAGTAAATAGATGCAGGATTATAGTGGATTGCAAGCAGTAGTAAATAGATGCAGAATTATAGTGGATTGCAAGCAGTAGTAAATAGATGCAGAATTATAGTGGATTGCAAGCAGTAGTAAATAGATGCAGAATTATAGTGGATTGCAAGCAGTAGTAAATAGATGCAGGATTATAGTAGATTGCAAGCAGTAGTAAGTACATACAGAAGTATAATGGATTGCAAGCAGTAGTAAGTACATACAGAAGTATAATGGATTGCAAGCAGTAGTAAATAGATGCAGAATTATAGTGTATTGCAAGCAGTAGTAAATAGATGCAGAATTATAGTGGATTGCAAGCAGTAGTAAATAGATGAAGAAGTATAATGGCTTGCAAGCAGTAGTAAGTACATACAGAAGTATAATGGCAGTCACCGACCGTTAGGGTGTTTCTATTGAAATAGACAGAAATCCCTATCCAAGAGTTTGCCGACAGTCTCTAGAAAGTATGGCTCGTTATCAGAATGTCTAAAGGGATGGTCCCGATAGGAGAGACTGGGATTCACTTGGTAGACAAAGGCAGAAGGTGAAG
The DNA here is from genome assembly GCA_963921405.1 of Cepaea hortensis. Taxonomy (NCBI): domain Eukaryota; kingdom Metazoa; phylum Mollusca; class Gastropoda; order Stylommatophora; family Helicidae; genus Cepaea; species Cepaea hortensis. The sequence goes on from OY992879.1 coordinate 109,571,507, forward strand.
AACACTCGTGTATGTAGGAAGCCCTAACACGAATGTCTAGTTTATCTGTCGGTGATCCTTCGTCAATTGATGGAGCCCCCTGTTTTAAATACTTTCACGCACTCACGCGCACACCTTGCGTTCAAAATGATCACGAGTGGAGTACGTTGGTGAAAGTATAAAACAATAATACTCTTTAATAGTAAAAGAGATAATGAAAATTGTCGTTCAAGTGGTGAACTATGACAGTTACAATTATGTTACAGGTACAAAAATAAAACAGTTTTCTGATGCTTAGCTAGATCGCATATCATCATTCACACCATCCAGACAGTGACACACTCAGAACACATGTAGACACAGAGTCACCAGAGATAATCTGATCTCGTTTAGGAATAGTGCTGGCTTTGTTTGGATTCTGTCTTGGAGTCGACCCTGGCATTCGACAGGTGTACGATGCTCCTCCGGATTCCAGGTTCCGTCTCCACTAGTTGGTGGCTCAAAGTTTCGGTAACCGGACCAGTTAGGTGTCAGCAGTATCAGCAGCGAGGCTCCTTAAATCAAACAAACAGTTGCAGACTCCTTAGTGTCTTGACAATAACAATGTGTCTGAGTGCTGGTGTTGTGTGTCTGTTGTGTATGTGTCAGATGCAGAATAGGAACAAAACATAATTCCTCTCTGCTATTCTGTATCAAAAGCAAAGGGCCAATAGCACCTATTAGCTTGGCTATACATTGTATGACATGGTGATACAAGGTGAAAAAGGGTCCAGAAGTGGACACCTAAGACCACATGGTCCACTGGAGTAGAACATGTAGACAAATCTTTGTTTGAAAAAGGCATTACAAAATGTACATGATTGTAAAACCTGAAGTGACTCAGTTGCAATAATTACTGGTGCATTCCTTAACACAATGGTGAGGAAGAAGTCCTGGGCAGCCAGGATGGTTCCCTAGATAGCTAAGGAAAGGCCAAAAATAATTCAACCTAATCCCACATCAATCATTAGGCATAAAGCAATCAAGTGTCGCCACGAAGTCGTGAGGTATACCCCACATAATATACGAGCTAAAAGATAAGAAGGCCAGCAGGCAAGCAAGAGGGCTGAGATATTCCAGGCATTGGGCTTTAGGATGTCTCAGTTATCCCTTGTTGAGTTATTTACTCCCCAAATTCTGATTCCTCACCACATAGTATTTGCTTTGAACTTATGACCGTCAGTGTCGTGTAGTTCGGCATGGCGGTGAATCAGGGGTAAGCAAATTTATGTTTGAATATAAATCACCTAGTAATATTGCTGGCATGTGAGAATCATGTTCCACATGTCTCTTCTACTTCTGCCCACATGGCAAAATCATGTTATCATATTTTCAACAAAATATACACGTAAATACATTCACAAAATGCATATGAAAATAATCAGTAAGGTTTATACATTATATCTATATATTTTTATCTATAAATATATCTAGGCCTCACATGTTTTCTCTCAATGTCTCCCCTTTCAAATACCACGTGTCATAAATATACATGGTCGGGAAAGTTTGTGTTTTCCCAATATCAGAATATACATGTGTACACACTTCTTACTATAATCATAATTATTATGTTACTACACTCACCCCCAGTCTTAGTGCAGCACTTAAGATAGGTTTTGGTATAATCTACCAAGGATGCAATTGGATATGGCAGCTCACTTCATATAAGGTCTGCTTAGCACAGCCGCTATGGTCGTTGTGAACCGGACGGAAGTTGTTAGTCACAATTTCCGGTGCCGCAGTACTAATAGCATATCGCCGTATTCCCGTTGCTAGGGAGTGACGGACCTATATCCCCAGTCATTAGACTTGATATTAATAAGGGTTGAAGACAGGGGATTTCCCTTGTGACATCATTTGATGATGACGTGGAAATGTGCTGTCCCCAATAGTATAGTGTGTAGTTTTAGTGCAGCAAATCTGCGTCGCCAATATGACGTCATTATTAGTAATTTACCTGCCTACTGAATCCAGAATGTAAATAGTAATTCCACTAACGCAGTAGTGGTGGGGTTTGCATAGTGATCTAGACTCATCCCGTCACAATGGCTTGCAAGCAGTAGTAAGTACATACAGAAGTATAATGGCTTGCAAGCAGTAGTAAGATTGATTGATTGATTGATTGATTGATTGATTTAGGAAACGACATCACAGCATTCATGGCATTCCCATAAGCGCTCCGTCCCCATCCTCAGAAGCCAGCGGAGAGTTCCAACCCCAATAGTACCAGTAGCAATCTGATTATGTGTGTGTGTCGCCTATCCTCTAAGCATCGAGCATCGGCCAGATCCCCTCGCCACTCCTCGCTGTCGCATTTTTGCCAGACCATGGTGATCCATTTGCTCCTCCGAGGTGTACATGTGCTCCCACAAGGCCGCAACCACGCCTGCCTCATCATGCATCAATACTCCACCAAGTTTTGCAGAGCCAGCCAGTCTGTCTGCCTGTTCATTCCCCAGCACACCAGCATGCCCCGGAGAAAAGATCCAGACGACGCACCAGTGACATCCGAAGCGAAGCAAACCACTCTGCACGAAGCTTGCCTGTCCTCACCTTCCTCGGCATGCTTTCTGAGTCAGTTACAATCACGATGTGTGTGTGTATCGTATTCTCCATCCAGCGGAAGGCTGCACTGACTGCCTCCACCTCCATTCTTAAGCTAGATGTTGTGGTATCATATGCCAGGCTCTCCTGCACCAAACGTCGACCATTAGCCTTTGCCAAGCAGTAGTAAGTAGATGAAGAAGTACAATGGCTTGCAAGCAGTAGTAAGTAGATGAAGTATAATGGCTTGCAAGCAGTAGTAAGTACATACAGAAGTATAATGGCTTGCAAGCAGTAGTAAGTGGATACAGAAGTATAATGGCTTGCAAGCAGTAGTAAGTACATACAGAAGTATAATGGCTTGCAAGCAGTAGTAAGTACATACAGAAGTATAATGGCTTGCAAGCAGTAGTAAGTGGATACAGATGTATAATGGCTTGCAAGCAGTAGTAAGTACATACAGAAGTATAATGGCTTGCAAGCAGTAGTAAGTGGATACAGATGTATAGTTGGAAGCACAAAAAGATACCCCATAATGCTTGTGTTCGTTGGCTTGAGCTCCAACGCGAAGTCCAGCATGTCGGATGAATACATCCTGTTGTCCAACATCAGTGTGATGTCATACAGGACCTGAAGCTTGCGTGAGTATCCGTTGTCCCATGTCTGGCTTATTGGTGTTCAGACTGGTGGTTCCTCGCCGTACAGGCAGACACTCTCCGACTTCGGAGGAATCGGCGATCCTCCTGACTTTAGCCAGGACCCCGAAGGGACCTGTTGCCCAGGACGCTCGACGAGGTCGCGTCAATAGGTCTTGGCCAGTATATAACCCGGCCCTGGTGCCTTGGAAACACCTCTGTTGCCCAGGACGCTCGACGAGGACGCGTCAATAGGTCTTGGCCAGTATATAACCCGGCCCTGGTGCCTTGGAAACACCTCTGTTGCCCAGGACGCTCGACGAGGACGCGTCAATAGGTCTTGGCCAGTATATAACCCGGCCCTGGTGCCTTGGAAACACCTCTGTTGCCCAGGACGCTCGACGACGACGCGTCAATAGGTCTTGGCCAGTATATAACCCGGCCCTGGTGCCCCGGAAACACCTCTGTGTCCTGTAAGGGAATATAACCAGCTGCATCATCTCATAAGACCTATTTTATGTGACAGTCTCTACCATGTACTTTTCTTATTATGTAATATCTCTGGTTTCATGTGATCTATAGTGCACACCTTTCATCCTGTACTCGTCTTATTATGTAATATCTCTGGTTTCATGTGATGTATAGTGCACACCTTTCATCCTGTACTCGTCTTATTATGTAATATCTCTGGTTTCATGTGATCTATAGTGCACACCTTTCATCCTGTACTCGTCTTATTATGTAATATCTCTGGTTTAATGTGATCTATAGTGCACACCTTTCATCCTGTACTCGTCTTATTATGTAATATCTCTGGTTTCATGTGATCTATAGTGCACACCTTTCATCCTGTACTCGTCTTATTATGTAATATCTCTGGTTTCATGTGATGTATAGTGCACACCTTTCATCCTGTACTCGTCTTATTATGTAATATCTCTGGTTTCATGTGATGTATAGTGCACACCTTTCATCCTGTACTCGTCTTATTATGTAATATCTCTGGTTTAATGTGATCTATAGTGCACACCTTTCATCCTGTACTCGTCTTATTATGTAATATCTCTGGTTTCATGTGATCTATAGTGCACACCTTTCATCCTGTACTCGTCTTATTATGTAATATCTCTGGTTTCATGTGATCTATAGTGCACAACTTTCATCCTGTACTCGTCTTATTATGTAATATCTCTGGTTTCATGTGATCTATAGTGCACACTTTTCATCCTGTACTCGTCTTATTATGTAATATCTCTGGTTTCATGTAATCTCTAGTGCACACCTTTCATCCTGTACTCGTCTTATTATGTAATATCTCTGGTTTCATGTGATCTATAGTGCATACCCTTCATCCTGTACTCGTCTTATTATGTAATATCTCTGCTTTCATGTGATCTATAGTGCACACCTTTCATCCTGTACTCGTCTTATTATGTAATATCTCTGGTTTCATGTGATCTCTAGTGCACACCTTTCATCCTGTACTCGTCTTATTATGTAATATCTCTGGTTTCATGTGATCTCTAGTGCACACATTTCATTCCGATTCCGATTCACCTGAGACGAATGGCCCCTTTCAAAAATCGCTTATATCAAATTGGTTGTATTTGGGGCCTTTATAGTGTATCTCGTTCTTCTTTCGTATATGATGCTGCTTATATCTGCTTCCCTGAGAGAGTTGAGTTGCTGCAAATGTGCTTATTTCATCCTTGTGGTTTTACATGTCTGGACAGAGTCGCACACTTGTTGAGGCCTGGAGTAATTGTGAACCCACCTCGTCAAATGGTGCTGTTTCCTTCAGGGATGATTACTGATAATCGTCTCTCCTGGTGTTCCACCTATTTCCTCGTCTTAGGTTGTCTTCGAATCTTCTCGTTCTTCTTTGATTTCATGTGTCGTCTCGGTAGTTCGACCTTGGTGGAGAGCAGAGCCTATTCAAGACCGCCCTACAAAATTGGTCTTGGTCTGGGTAGTCTTCTTCATCCAGTTCTAGTTCTTCTTCTGTTTCTTTCTGTGATTTGAGCAGTTCTGTTTGTTCTCTTTCTTCTTGGATCTGTTTAAGCGTTTCTTCTGTCTTTTCTCTTTCTTCTTGAATTTTTGATAGAGTTTCGTCTGTCTCGGCTTTTATAGCAGCCATTTGAGCTACATACTGCTCAGTCTTCTACTGAACTTGTTTCAGCTTGTCCAGGATGCGCTGAACGACCGTTGTCTGTGTTTCTTGCGTCTTGTGTTTTTCTTTTTCTATGCTGTTGAACTTTCATCGCATGTCCTTCAGTTGGCCTTCCAGTTGCGCTTTGTCGCTTTTTGTGAGTCGATTGGTGGCCTCGTGCTGCCTCCTAGCCTCTTTATATGGTAGGTTAGATTTGATGGCGATCTTCGTGGCTTCCTTGCTGTCTTGGTGGCAGGGGCAGCCGAGGTACCTGGTGCCGTGGTTGCCGAGGCAGTTGGCGCACTTTCTGTTAGTGTTAGGTCTCCTGAAGTCCGAGTCGGTCTTTGCATGCTGGACTGGCTGTATGGATGGGGTCCAGAGCAATATCTACATACCTCCACCTCACTCTTGCAGGTGGCACGCGTGTGCCAACATTTCCGGAACTTAGAACACTGCAGCACTCTCGGTATGTAGTGCTTCCAATAAGATGCCGTTGTGAAGCTTGATGTCGGCCTTCTCTCCTTGTGCGATTTTCTGCATAAGTGCTGTGGGCTTTGGGTTCTTTGTCGATGGAGACCACTACTCCATCAGGTGTCTTGCGCAGCTGGCAGATGCTGTTTCTTCCCAGCTC